>BGPT01001240.1:55731-155824 GCA_003297045.1 Symbiodinium sp. clade C Y103 | reverse complement strand
AGCAGAGTTTTGCTAATTCTGATTTTGCTTTCGTTACTTCCAGCAACTTGCATTTTCCTCGAGGAAAGCACTGGGATGTCAGTCGCTTCAATTTGCGTCGCTTGTCTTATCGTTTGCGTTGGCAGTTGCTTCTACACGGCCACACGCTTGGATAGTATGCAGCAAAGGGTCTTCAAGTTGGCACTGGCAACTGAAGCAAACTACTTTCAGGTGCTACAACCCGCAGCAGACACGAGCGAACATTTGATTCAGGTGTCCACCATGTTGACAAACCATTCAGGTNCAGGAGGTGACACAGCCTGAACAAGACTTGAAGAGCAAATATATTGAAGCGAGAAGTCAGATGAGTCCCTTTCAGAGGGCTGTTTGTGACCCACTTGCGGGCATGGGATTGGAAGTTGTGGCGAACATCAAATCACTTCCAGAGTTGGATGCACAGGAAGGAGCCGCTGACATTTTGTACTGCGAAGTCACGTGTAACGGTTTGCAGGAAGTGCAGCATGCATGGGAAATGCTTCAGTCCTTGGATGTAGAGGTNCTGCGAAGTCACGTGTAACGGTTTGCAGGAAGTGCAGCATGCATGGGAAATGCTTCAGTCCTTGGATGTAGAGGTTGTCTCTGCGCAGGATTTCTTTGCTGTGGCCTCTTCTAGGAAGTGTTGTCGAATTGTGGTGTCTCTGCAGGGTTACAACCGTTGTTAGAAAGACAACCTCTTTAGAGACTCGAGAAACCTCCGACAGAAAGGCATCAGTGATGCAGCCAATTCCCTTGGGCTGCTGGACAAAACCTCGGCAGGAAGCTGGGAAGCCTCTCGACGCCAAGGTGTGTCCGAGTTCCCCAGGTCTGTGTTTGCGGCTACGGCCCTACTACGGCTGTTGGCACTTTGCGCGTCTCTCATCATTGCAATTTTCATACACAACTTGGGATCTGGAGGTGTTTTCTCTCCAAGATTGGTTGCCATGGCTTTGCGCTTTTGGGCATGTTCTGCCGTTCTATTCTGGGAGTTTCTGCGCAGTTGTTGCGTTACCCTTGGTGATGGAAGCACTCGAGGAGCTCCGCAAATCCGTCCTCAAGGTGGCAGCCTTACAGCTCATTACTGTTTTGATCCAGGCACTTGCCAAAGCTAGTCTGTTCGGTGCCATTCGGGATGAACGTAGTTCTGACGCCTTGAATTCCACATCTGTCCACTGCTTCATGGGACTTCTGCTGTGCAACTGCATATTTCCTGCCTTGGTTTTTGCATTTCCAAACTGGGTCTCTTCACGTGTTGGAGCAGCTGTAATGGATGCCTTTCTGGACTTCGGCTATTTGACTACCTCTTTGTGGATCTACATCAACTTCGCGACAACAGATTATTTTGCCTTCATCTTCCTGGAAACAGTCTTGAATTATGCATCTATCTACATCTGTATTGCGCACATTTTGTGTGTCTGCCGTTCCTTGGAAACGGCTGATTGGGCCTCACTTTTTCAAGTGCAACATACTGAGCCAATGTGGGGTCCCGTGAGAAGGAGGCTTTTCTCTTCTGCGTATGCTTGTGCTTTGGTGACTTTTGTCGGTGTCATGCTTGGGGATATTGTCCTTGGTGCCTACTCACATTCACATGAGGGTGGAAACGCTGGCCCTTGCTCACCTTGCAGTTGTTCCACGATTGCGCCAAGATCCTTTCTGCTGGAGCGCTGTCCGTTTCGCAGCGGCTATTTTGCCTATGGGGCCCCACCCTTGGCGTTCGATTTGACCAAGCGCAACATTTCGGAAATTCTGCCGGAAACATTTCTTGCAGCAGGTAGAGTGCACTCAAGGGTGCCATCCCTGTCCTTGCGGGGAAACCATTTGACAGATCTGCCGGAGGGCCTCTTTGTCGATCTTCTGGATCAGGAGTTGATCATCACTTTCCTGGACCTTGGTCACAACAGGCTGATGACACTCTCAGCAAGCGTCTTTCAATCACGTTCCGCCCGAAAGGTACGCATTGATAACTTGCATTTGGAAAGCAACCGCTTTACAACCCTTCCAGCTCCCAGCTACACGCAGAGACCTTTCATGGTCTCACCTTTGGCGAGAACGGCATCCTGGACATGTCGCAGAACAAGTTGCAGGTGTTGCATGCAGATGCCTTTCATGGTCTCACCTTTGGTGACAACGGCATCTTGGACATGTCAAAGAACAAGTTGCAGGATTTGCATGCAGATGCCTTTCATGGTCTCACCTTTGGTGACAACGGCATCCTGGACATGTCAAAAAACAAGTTGCAGGCATTGCCTCCAAAGGTCTTTGACGGTCTTAATCTTGACCGACTGTACCTACAAAACAATGGCTTGTCTCATTTGCATGCAGAGACTTTTCATGGGCTCACCTTTTCCTGGTCCTGTTCGAATTGCATCCTGGACATGTCGCGCAACAAGTTGCATTCATTGCCTCTCAGGGTCTTTGACGGCACGGATCATCGGAGGTCTTTTATGGTCTCGGCTATTCTCTTCGGCGCCTGAGGCTGGAAGGCAACCGGCTCCGTAGCCTCGGTGACAGACCCTTCTGGCGGTTGGAAGACTTGGAAGAGCTGAATCTGGAGCAGAACCAGCTGACAGAGCTGGATGAAGATGTTTTTGATGGAGAATATGATGATTCTTCTTATTATTGGTCCCTCAAGCGGAACTTGTTGAAGCTGAACCTGGGTGGCAACCGGCTCACTGCTTTACCCGATGGCCTCTTCAAGGGTTTCAGGAAACTGCGAAATCTGCAGCTGCAGAGCAATCGGCTGGCGAGACTTCCGCAGTGGCTGTTTCAGACTCTCAGCGAAGTTAGTTCATTGGGCGTTTACAGAAATAAAATCAACCACAACCTTATTTTCCATAGTTTTTCCATACTATTCACTTTNTGGAGTCATTTGCAAAAGCTCCGAAATTCTGTGGGTTCCCAAGGTTCGCGGGATTGCGCAGTTCCTAGAAAGGTTTCTCAAACGCCATGACGTGCCACGTTGTCGGGGAGATTGAGTGGGTTTTTGTTTGATTTTCAAAGACTTGCAATTTTGAAAGCACAGGAATCCGAAGAAGTAGTTGCAGGAAGTCAGCGGAAGGTTTTTTGATTTTAGACTTAGACGCATGTTTGAAAATCAGAGCTTTCCCGGTTTGCTGTGATGCACGCCTTCCAATTGTGTGGTTGTTGGCTTGCCATGTGGAAATCAGAAATTGGTTGGGGTTGCATGCCGCGGTTTGCGCCTGAGGAATTTGAGCTCCTTGAAGCTGCTGAACTTGAGTCAGNGTCAGAATGCATTGGCAGAATTGCCTCCGGGTCTTTTCGATGGACTCAACTTGTCAGTGATCGACTTGAGCCACAACAACCTCACAAAATTGGATCCCACGCTGTTCGACCTGGAGAACCTCACCACCTTGGACTTGCGTGGAAACCGCTTGACAGACGCCACGAGGCGGGACCTGGCACGCCTCAAGGTGGAGCTCCATGTGGATTGAGGTTCTGTGCCTGGCTGTGCCCGTGGAAATTGCAGAGGACCTCATCCTTCGGACTTTCTCTTGCAACAACTTGGAAATTTTCGACTAGTGATCCGGTCTGACGCTGATGATTTAGACTGTTCTTCTCCCTTTCCCCGGGGCTGTGTTGAACTGCCAGTAATTCGCAGCTTTTCTCGGTGCAATCATTAAATTCAGAGCAAAGACTCATGGCAAAAGCTGATAAAAGTTGTGCGTCAGCTGTGAAAGTAGTGAGGCAGAGGAATTTCCTTTGCGAAGCGATCGGTAGGAACCGGATCGGTAGGTCAGATTCTGATGGGTGCCATCTATTTTTTTCGGCAATATGAACATGTAAAAAATGTAGAACCTGTTGACTTATGTAAAGGAACTCTCTGCACATGCTGGACGCAGCACACTATGATTTGTAGAGATGTTGCATTGCAGATTTTGTGAAGGAATGGAAGATGCGCCTTCGCAACAAATTACAGATCTGTTGGCCGAAGCCTTGGGCTCCAGTTTAAGGTGACCCTGCCCAATCATGTACAGCTGCCAAGCAGAACTATGGATAAAATTTGATCCCACACAGCAGAAGGAACACTTCCATTGCCATGGCCCGCTTTCAAGTCCCAAAGAAGGGTACCTTCACATGCGACAGCAGCACAGCAGAGGAGGCAGTGGAGTACTTGCGGCAAGCGTCACTTGGCTGCCGCAGGTCCAATGTGCATTGGTTTGAAGGGACGGTGTACAACACCAGGAGACACTCTTAGGCTTAAGGTTTCGGTTTCGAAAATATTCTCTGTCAAGTTCTTTTTGATAGTTACAGTACCTGGTTCCTTCATTGATACCTAAATGGGAGGAAAGTACGCAAAAAAGGTGCGAATTTGGGGCATGAGCACATGCCAACAAAATCAGGACGTTTCTGAAAAACCGTTCGTGGCAAATCACGTTGTTTTATTCACTTGAGAATTTATCAGGGAAATTTGGGGTGCTCCATCCCAACACCTCATCGCCAGCAAAATGAACAGCCCTTTACGAAGTCTGAGGTATTTTGGGGCTTGGACCAACAATATTTCGCAATTTTGGAGGACCGAATTCAATTTTTGGAATTATGCTCGGACCCCATTTCGTACGCTTACCTTTTTAAAAATTGCGCTCGTTTGCCCATATTTAGCGCATGTTTTGCGCATTTGTGCGTGCATTTTGCAGTTTCCCGGGCTAGCACGGTACATGCCGCAATCAAAAAAAGTGCAAAACAAATCCCGGCAAGAGACCCCAAACCGTGTGGGGGTGTGAGGACAATGGATGATAATGTTGATAATGTTGTTCACGATGCTGATGACGACGATGATGACGATGAGGATGAGGATGACAATGATAATGTTGCGGACGATGATGTTGAGGATGATGATGTTGAGGATGATGAGGTGGAGGATCGTGATGTTGAGGATGAGGATGTTGAGGATGAGGATGAGGATGACAATGCGGAAGATGAAGTGGAGGATGCTAAGGTGGAGGATGATGATGATGTTGAGAATGAGGAAGATGATGATGTTGAGGATGAAAATGTTGAGGGTGATGATGATGAGGATGACAATGATAATATTGCGGACGATGATGTTGAGGATGATGATGTTGAGAATGATGAGGTGCAGGATGATGACGTTGAGGATGATGAGGTGGAGGATGATGATGTTGAAAATGATGATGTTGAGGAGGAGGAGGAGGAGGAGGAAGATGATGATGTTGAGGAGGATGACGTTGAGGAGGATGATGTGGAGGAGGAGGAGGAGGAGGAGGACCGATCCCAAGACGACGGTCCCCACTTTGTGCGAGCCTGGAAACGCAGATGGACATCTCAGGAATGCCACAATTTACAGGTAAAATGCCGCAGACCAGATGGAACACCCTGATCAAGCACCGGCCTCTACTCTTACCATAAGAAACCCTCGGTGTGGACACACCGTTTGGGGAAAATCGCATTTGCGACTCCGAGCTTCCCCGAGGAATCCCAACACAATCACTTTCACTAAAATTGATGTTAGGTTTTGAGGTTTGGCATTCCTGCGCCATCTGGATTGAATTTCCGCTTGCTGTGCCCCATCAAAAACATGTTATTGCGTAGTGCTGCGCCAGGCTAGGCGCAGGCTAGGCCACGGGTGGGCTAGGCAGGCTGGCTTGGGCAGCATGCAGGCAGGCTGAGGCTAGTGGGCCAGGGGCGGGCAGGGCAGGGGTAGGCGAGGGCGGGTTAGGGGTGGGCCAGGCGCCTCATGCATTTTTTCGTTGGCCAGGGCATTGGCAATTGTGCCCGCCTAGCAACCCCATTTTTGAATGAACCTTGGACTTGCACTGTGGAAAGGAATTGAGGGCGAAACCCTCCAGGGCTTAGGCCACTTCATGTTGATGTGAGTTGATGTGGATCCACATTGGTTTGTGAGGAATGACGAGAACGTATCAATGTATCAACATAAATTCTTCGCATGAAGTGTCACACAATCAAAACACAAGCTATATGGAAAAAAACGCTAAACCAACGTAGATTGTTCAAAAACAAAAAACAACAAAATCCTCATATCGAATCAACATGCGATCGCCATGACAACATTTCACAAGACAAAGAAGGGAACAATGAATCCACAGAATTCTGAACAAAACACAAGCACACCTCCAAAAAATATAGCGACAAAATAAAAACCAAGAACATGTCCAAAAACAAACTTACAAAGACAGTCTTTTGGGTTCTGCCTAAATCGCATTACTAATGATGAAGTTGATGTGAGTTGATGTGAATTATCAGTGGTTTTTGAGGATTGACAAGGATTGAAAATATTTTGGGTTGATGATTGGTTGGGGTGATGCTACATGTTACATTGTCACCGTCACCATTGCCATCGCCAGCATCCCATGCACATGAAGGCGATGGCAAGTTTTTTTTGCAGCTATTGGAATGACAGCCGGTGTCTTGCTGTGATGTGCACTATTTTCTGTTGATGTGCGAAGAAGCTGATGTGCGCTGATGCGCGGTGAGGTCCTGTGATGTGAGTGTGCAGTGGTGAACAATGATGTGTAGTGATGCTGCGTGGCGTGTCTAGCGACGTGAGGTGACGGCCATTGACTTACAATGGTGTAAACTGATGCGCAATGATGAGCACTCATGCGCAGTAGCGTGCGCCGATGCGTAGCAGTGTGTCATGATGCACGGTGATGTGGAGTGATGTGCATATCTGCCCAGCATTGTGCACTCAACGCTATGCAGGAATCTTCCCCTCTGTGATGATGTGCTGCGTTTTGTCGTAATGCGCATGTGTCGTGGTGTAGAGTATGTTTTATTGGTTTGCAATGTAATCATCGATCGGGCATTGTGATGTCGTCAGTGTGCAGCGACGTGTGGTGATGCGCGCAAATGTGAAATCATGTGGATGACGCGCTGCTTACCCGTCTCCAAGATTTCCAAGGAGGTGTGTTTGGAGCGCCTTCAAATTGATAGGCCTTGTAGTCGCTCTGCTGCCCAGGAGTCGAACCAGCTTCGCCCACAACAGCAGCGCTTTTGTTTCAGCTGAGATAAGGCAGAGGTTGGACGTGATTCGAAAGGGGGGGTCGGTTTCCAGTGAATTTGGCCAGAAGCATTGACAGATTACTCAGCGTTGCCTGGGTGATTCTGGCGGAAATTTTCGAGGAACCAAAGCAATCGAAGATTGGGGCGGCTGGAGCCCAGCAAAGGGACAAAGGAGCTGTCAGAATGTCAGAACCACTTGATGTTGACCCAGGCAAGAAAAAGTTCAACTTCGAAGGGAGGTAGCTGAGTTGAACGAGACACAGGACGCTTGGTCCAACATCCCGTCTCATGCCTGTTGATTCTTAACAGGATAAGTAAACCATTTGATTTTGTTGCTGGGATGCTCTACTTGGATAGGTGGAGCATGTGAAGCTTGAGTATTAGACATATCTTTCCGCGGGTCCGCCATTGCCATCATCAAACCTTAGAGCTATGGAATGCCACGCAACACCGTTGCCACCAGCCAGCTTCAGGCCTTTTTGCTGCAGGAGACGTGTGGATTCTTCTCTTCCTTCAAAATTGCCTCGTTCAAACGCTTGGAAGTCAAGTGGATTAACAGTTGGCATGGCTGGAGCGAGTTCGACAAGCCGACCAGCTCTCCCAGTCAGGTCCGCAAATCGAGCCACAGAATTCTATAGTCCATCATTGTTGGCAGAGTTGACCCAACCTGCTGGTGAGAGCTGATGCGCCCAATCTCACGCCAAGCCCAGGAGAGTGGCATCCCTGGGCTTTTCAATCAGATAACACGAGTGAGTTGTGGTGATTGTTCCAGCCCTCATGCAGGGCATGAAAGATGTGGTTGAAGCGGCGCGCATGCTGAGAGCGCGTCAGCAAGCGCGTCTGCTTTTCCCACCCTGAGTGATAAACTTTGGGCGGGGCTAGCTGTTACCGCCAAAATAGTGACGCACCTCTTCTAAGATTAGCGCCCCCCATTGAAGAATTGGGGTTTATTGATCACCAGGTAACAGTATGTAACACTGGCTTGCGCCATCTTGCAAAGCAGGAAAGATTGATGTTCAAACACTGCAAACATATATAACCCGGGTTACGCGCCCCTTCTACTTTGGGTTTTCAGCTATGGGTGGAACCTGGCGCTAAGGAGTTCGAGCTGGCACACTAAGTCTCGAAAACGAGCAAAAATTCCCCGCCAAATTTTACGTAAATTTTGGCATTTGAGGTGCGTAGGGACGCATTTTTTGAGCGAGTTGTGAAGGAGGTTTTTTTTTTAAGGCTACCTACACGCATGTAGGTTACGTTTAAGTTCGTGTTTATTTAGGGTACAACTGAACCTATTTAGGTCATACCTAAATGTATGTAGGTTTTTCCTACATCCAAAATCTATGTAGGTCAGCGTTGGATGTATGAATGCGCCCAAAATGAATTGAGATATCTGTGTAAGTGCATTTGTGTGCCAACCATATGCTGGTGCAATTTTGATCCAGTTTGGAAGGAATTTTGGTCCTGAAGAGAAGATTGGCTTTAGAATGGATGCTAGTGATGGCAATGGAAACTAAGACGCAAACCTGTTTTCCTTTGTGTCGGTGTTCGAATTATCACAGTAGTTTTTGAAGGAATTGTGTGTTTTGATCTAAAATTAAAAATAAATTGAACAGTGGAACATTGTGTCTTCTGTTGTTGTTTTTTTGGTGGCTTGAATTTTGGTTCGATGTCGCGACTGTCGCTAGTTCAAAGCGTTTAGTAGTTTTTGATGTAGATTTAGTAACCTGCCCTGAAGTGCACGCAATTTGTTTGGTTTAGTAGGTTAGACCAATCTAACCAAGTACCTAGTAGAGAATAATGAACATAATTGTACTTTCGCACCCCACCGTTTTGATGTCAATTTTTCTGATTTTTTTGTTTGTTTCAGGGAAATGTTCCTGGGATTTGCGTCCAATTTTCTCAACATATTTTTGATTGTTTGTGGTGTTTTTAATTTCGGTCAAAACCGAAAATGCTGAGCGGCTGAAAACAAGTTGCTGGGTTTACGTGGTGATCTACGTTTTTACTTTAGACCCTTTACAACAATTTGCCTATGAAACTCTAGTTACATGAAATTTACATCAAAACCTTCAAATTGTGGATCAACATTTGGTAGATTTGCGGAAGCATGTGGCCACTCTTAGGACACAATCATTTTACAATGATTTGCATGAAACATGTTTGCTTGTAAAGGAATTTGTTTACGTGCAATATTCATGTGAGAATTTTTCCTGAAACAGTTGGTGTTTCAAGACGATTTCTACACACACATTTATTTGCTGGTGAAATTCGTTTACATGAGGGTTTTTGTGAAAACAGTTGGATGTGGTTTATTTACTTCAGGAAATTTACGTGAGATCAACTCAAATCAAATAAAACCGCTTAATTATGCATATACATACCAATATATTTACAATATTTAGTTGAGAGATCCATGCAGTGTAGTTTCAACAACTCCGTTATTTGATGATTAGTCTGTGGAATCGGTGTCCAGAGCGATGTAGGAAACATGTTTGGCCATCGTATTTTCACACATCAACTTGCATGTGAAAGCCAATTACATGTGAAGCCTGGTTTGTAGAAAACCTAAATAATTTCAGGTGACAAACGCAGATGCAGCGCCAAAGGTTTGACAAAGAAATCCAAACTGTGCCAGATTGCACCAAATAGAACAAAAGTAAATTGCAAGACTACAGCCAGGACCCAAGATCCAGTGGGCATAGATATTGCTGCAGGCATCGACTATACAGATCTTGTCAAGTAGTCATAGATAGGTTCCGAAAGCGTGACCACTTGGTTCAGGAGACTTATATCAGTATCCTGTTGTGTCAAGAGTCTTGCACATTTAGCTGTCTCATCCCATCTTTCATTAAACATGTTTTGTTGTTTGGAAGAAAGAGATATGCAGGCCCGCAGGATATATGTATACATATTTGTTTATCTATAGTTTTGGTAAAACCGCATGTAGTTTTAAAACCTGAAGAGAAACTGCATGTAACTTCCATAACACTTGCAAAAAAATGCATAACAACCGCATGAGAACGGCATCAAAAGCGCACACAAAGTTTTTGGGAAATGCTTCAAAGATTGCATGAAGATATCTTAAAACTTGCTTGCAGCATGCATCCAAATATTCATTGTCAATTAGAACTGGCTCTGAGAGTATGTGTTATGAACGCAATTCAGCAGTTAGCTACAACGTTGGGAAAAGAAGAGTGGGGGGTCCCAGGCAACAGTGGCTGGGAAAAAATTGAAAGAGGAACGTTCGAAAACACTTGGGACAGAATCAAAGATTGTTGGAACTTGCAAGAAGCCGTCAGTTTTGAGCTTCGCCGTCGCATGCCCACGGTTTCACCCATGTGCCACGAATCTGGACCGGAACCATGGCAGTCAAAATGTCACAAGGAGTTGCGTGTTCCACATGTAAGCACCATCAGAACCCAACTGCTCCTGGATTTGCCAATCTCATCTCATTTAATTACACTCTCTTATTTAGGAGCACCTTATCAGGCTCAAGGAATCCAAGCAAGTCTCTGATGGATTGTTTCCTGACAGGGAACATTGGAACTACTAGATATCGCAAGTACGTTTATTTTCATGCATACGTTGTGAAATCACCACACGCGAGTCCCAATTAGGATCACACACACACACCTATATATGTGCAGCATGTTTGAACGATGACTGGGCAGTTTGGAGGTTCAAGTTGATGCGCCCAGTTCTGGCTTCGGTGGCCTCTGGGTCAATAACCGGGGCTCTTTTAACTCTTGCCAGGGAATTGTCCAGCAACTCCGTCATCCAGCTTGCAGCACCTTCAGTTGCTCCAACCATCTCAGAGGTCTGTTCCGCTCTTCCTCCTTTGCCGGAAGCTTGGACCCTTGATTGGACTTCTTTTGGACTCGGGATACTCATTGGGTCCCTGCTTCTTCCCCTTCTTGATCTCTTGCTCCTCCTCAGACTTGCTTGGATCAGAGCCCTGAGGCAAACACTTCCCAACCGTCCAGTTGGTCCTCTCTACCGCCTTGTTGCATGAGTGTACCAAGGGCTTTGCTTGATTCCATCTGTGACCAGTTGCAGAATTTGAGTTTGAGGGTTGGGGTGTTAGAGAGGCGAGCCGATAGGGCTGAGAACAGATCAGAGGCGGTAGGATCCACTAGTGAGTTTGAGGTGATTTCAGGAGCGGCTAGTTCAGTTGCGGAGGTTGCTGGAGGAGAGGGTTCACAGGTAGGAGACGTCTTGGTTTCAGACCTTGCGGGGCGTAGGCAGTTGGCTGCAGAGATTGGCCTTTTCCTGCAGCGCTGTGTCAGAGGAGAGCACCGAGGCACTTCGGGGCGAGACAGGTTAAAGCTGCAGAACAGGATCTACGTAGTACTGGCAGATTTTGAAGGGAACCTGCTCAGTGAACCTCGAGTGGAATCTTCCTTTGCTCCGGTCAAGGCCTTGTGCAAGAGAGGGTCTGATCCTGGCAGAGCCATCTTTGTGGGTTTTCCAACAAAGTGGGAAGCGAAGCTTGCGCTGCAGACGGGCGGTTTTGCTGTGCCCGACTGTTTGAGCAATGCCTGAGCTCGCTGGCCTCCCTGAGGAGGTCGCTCAAGCCCTGCTGGTGCTTGAGGACGGCAGCAGCAGAGAGCAGTACGATATAGTCAGCTTGAGCTTCGTTTCGGGAGCTGGAGAGGACAAGGTCATCAATTTGATACCTATAGCCATCATCAACGGGAAGTTGTTGGTGGCAATCCCTTTGGGAGCCTGGCACAAGACAGCCAGCAAGAGGTTGCTCCCTCGTACATTATTTACCAGGCCTGTCAAGGTCGAAGTTTTGGCAGTTAGCTCAGACGAGCCAGCAGAGTGCTTAGACTGTGCCCCCTTGAGGCTATGGGTCGGCTACCTAGACGCCTCTTTGTTTCCAGGATTGGAAGTGGGAGCCAGCCCTATAGCGGATGGAGACATCAGCGATGTTCTGGCGGATGGCACAGAAGCAATCCCCTATGGTCCTGGTCTGGCAGAAGTGGCGGATCAGCACTTTGCTTTCCTCACCGCCATTTCTGGAGCTCCCGACGAAGAAGCGGAGGGCGATCAGGAGGTGGCAGAAGTAGAGGAGGAAGTCGGAGTTGCAGAGAGGCTGAAGTTTTTGGAAAGCTCCCTTGCGAAGATTCAGGAGAGTTTATCCCAGCTGACGCCTCCCCAGCAGCCGGCACCAGCGTTTGTGACAGCTCGCGCAAAACCAGCTCCGGCCCCTCGGCCTTCTGCTTTGAGAAATGGCTCCAAGAAAGACAAGCCCGGTGGCAAAGCTACGCTGCTGCCGGGGCTAGATCCAGCCGTTGTCAGCTCAGCCAGAGCTGCCGGAATTCCAGAGGATCAGCTGCATACTCTCTCCAGGTTGGTTTCGAAGTCAAATCACATGGAGGATGCTCCCCTTCCAGGTCGAAAGCCGGCCACTCGCACCAATGTCTTGAGCGAGACAGAGGAAGAAGATTTGGAAGAGGGAGAAGAGGACGCAGAAGATCTTCAAGAGGCAGAAGAAAGCGGGCCCATGGAGCGAGCCGTGGTGCAGCTCACTCGCATCGTGGACAAGCTAGCTCAGGGCAAGGACAAGAAAAACCGCGATGTAGAAGCTTTGCTAGATGGTGTCGACTGCGATGGAGCGGAGCCAAGCACATCCGGAGGAGGGAAATCGAAGGCTGCTGTGTACAAGAAGCTGAAAGCGTGCCTGAGGGACAACCCCAAGTTTTTGTACCAGACAATAGAGGGCCTGATGGAGGAGGATTTCCACGCCATCCGGCAAGCCCCAGGTGCCAGCAATCAAGCGACCAGTTGGAGAGCCTGGTTGGAGCATCGTAGCAGAGTGGGCCACTATCCGACCACAGTCCGCTATTGCTGGATCCTAGCGGGCATCCTAGATGCCATTCAAGCAGGAGCTCTGGCAGAAGCGCGGACGCGCGCAGCATTGGGGCTGCTCGCCGCGGATCAGGCAGCTCTCGACAATGGCTCGTGGCTCATGGCTCAGGAGGTTCTTTTCCAGGAGCCGCCACCTCTGAACTCTTTCAAGGGCAAATCCAACCCAGAGAGCTGGGAGCAGTCGTCCAGCAAGTTGATGGACGAGAGGTGGTTGGACGTTTTGATGTGGAAGATCAATTAACAAAAATAATCGCACAACTCAAGGATGTTTGCCCTTGACCATTTTCAGCATGTATCATTGTGAGGATTGGGTGTAACATCATTTTTTGAAATGCTCTTCACACCAGCACTCTACCAAATTGTTGAAAAAAAACACTTTGCTTTAATGTCTTTGCTTACATTTCTTCTGCTGTACCTGTGCTTTGGAATCTTTCTCCAAGTAGCAGCACCATATTCTACACAATCTTCGAAAACGATTCCGAATGATAAATTCATTAGTTTGACACACGCACTTTTCCTGCGATTCCAAACAAACACATTCGGTTTACGCGCAGTTTGAATGTGGTTTGCTGTTGTCCCGAAACTCAGTTTTAATTGGAAATTTGCTGGAAAACTATATCAATTTTGGGGGATTTGATCAAAATGAACCAAAAACTAGATTTCCGACTGGGGGGTCAGCAAAGTCGCAGCTACGTCAGGTGCTTGCAACCAACAAAAGGAGCTGAAAACAATTACCTGTGCATATCCTATAGCTTGCATGCGCCGACCCGACTTGTGACGTTCAATACTTACATGATTTCCTACAAAACAACCTATCAATATAAAATTCCTCACATGAATTTTCGCACAATCAAAACACATTTTAGATGAAGGAATTCACTAAACCAACATTCATTGTGAAAAAAAACAAATCCTCAAATCAAATCAAACCTATATAAATATCGCAATCATAATATCACATAAAACAAACAAACGAACAAATAATCCACAGAATTCTGAACAAAAAATAAGCACACTTCAAAAACATATAGCCACAAAATAAGACCAAAAACATTTCCAAAATCAAACATACATCACAGGCATTCTTTCAAGTTCAACCTAAATCATTTTTCGAAGACATTGAAATTGACAGTAAATTCTTCGATTTCAATGAACTACTGTATGAGTGATTTTACTAGTTTTCGAGACTCAGGGTAGGGGCACAGGGATTCTTACATCAGTTGACGCATTGTGATTATTTTTAGCTTGAATTTGGAGGAATCAAATTTCCAATACCAATATATATATATATATATTTGATAGTGAAATTGCCAATATTCCATTGAATTACTTGAACTTCCCAGAAATGATTCGAATTGTTGGTACGATCGAGCTGGGGTGGTTGTTTCAAAGCAGATGCGAAGTTCCATGGTTGGCGCCGAGAAATGGAGGGGTTTTCCGACAAAGGCAGTGGAGGTGAAATCCCTTTCCCCTAGGAATGTTCCAGTCACGGGTAGTTTCTCCTGCAAAAATAAGGGTTTCTTTGTCAAATGTTTCTGCGTTCAGTCTTTATGCTTTTGAAAACACCATGAAGTTTGCAGAAATAGGTCATCATATTGTGCTTGGGGTGAATTAGGCTTGAAAGATGTTTGAGATGTGGTCCAGTTGAAAGCGCAGACTCCACCCCAAGAACTGCATGAGTCCAACCTTCATCAACAGGTTCATACATGGGATGAGATCAGTCGCTTAGATACCAATCCTCCAAAATGCCATTGCAGTGATGCACAGCGATGCTACAATCCCCAATCCCCTCCCCATGGAAGACTGGGTGAATATTGCCATGTTCCCGTTAAAAAGTTGACCACGGAGACAGAACAAGAGCACCTTCCATTTTCCGGCTATGTGACATGAGTCGTGCAGATTCCAATGCCAAGGCACAATGCGTTCATTGCATTTTCCAAAACTCAAGCGTCGGATTGCATTCAGCGTGCCTAGCTTTAGCATTGGCCCTTTGTCAATCATCATTTTGTGAGCATTCACGATGCTCGAATCCTTTCGCGATGATATTGGTGAGCGCTCACAGTGCAAAAAGTACTTGCAAACTGACAAGACTTGAAGGCCTGTAATTTCAGAGCGGCTGGTTTTGCAGATATCCATAGGAACCGCGTTGTGTTCTTTCACGGAATCACATCCAAAAATAAGCAGTTTGCATAGACGCTTTGATTAGGGTATCTTGGAATGGGCTTGGGAACTTGGAAGATGGAATGGTCTTTACCAAAGCACGAACACAGTTCTTTTGGCTTGGGGCCATCCGGACACTCGAAGACGAAACAAGAACCAGTTGCGAAGATGGAAAAAATGATGGTGTGACATTCCAGTTTTTTTCTTTTCAGTGAATGGTCGGAGCATGTTTCAGTTCAAATGAAACTCATGAACATGTGTTGTTTTGTTGCTGAGGAAACCAACGAACCAAATTTCATCCCAAACCATCCCAAAACGATGCTTTGCATGGTGCTTTTCAGATGCTCCACCATCAACGGTCCACTTGCAGCACCCTTTGGCTTGGAGAAATTGAAGGGGATGGACCTCAGAGATTACAGCCATGCTGATGAAACCGTCCAACAATAAAAGGTGATTCAATGGGATTTAGTGGGATATTCAACAAATAAAACCCATGTCATGTCAGGTTCCATCAATTTTGGTGTTTGCCACCAATGCCTGCATGTTCATAGCTTTTGCAGGACTTGAGACACGTTCATTACCAGCGCCATGGTATTTTCAAGAACAAACGAAATTCCAACCGACTTCCTTTTGTCAATAATTCTGCTGCGAAAATTTGGGTGCGAAAGGGGTGCATGTGTGCAAGCAAGGTGATTGCCTGACATCATATGAGGACATGGGCAATTTTCTGTGCCCGTATCCTTGTGATGTTTAAGCTGAAACGAAGGTACTGCTCGCCACTTGTGGCAAGCAGATTCTAATGGCGAACTTTGGCAGAGCAAATCACTGTTTTGAAGAAAAAGTGCCATGCTCTCAGAAGGTATTGAGGTAGTGTGACTTGCGCCCAGTGCTCTGAATGGCCAACGGCTGGAGGAGCGATTTGCTCGTAGCCAAAGGCCTCGTCATTTGATTAGCGAGTTGCCGTGGAGGAATGGTAGGAATGCTATTCCTACTTTCTTTGCCCAGGCGACTTGGACTTTTTTTCATGTCTCAAAAAGTGGAATGCTTATGGATGCCGTAAAACCATGGTTGAAGCGGAAATCGAGTGGGCTCAGGGTGGTCCAGTAATCGAAGGGCAACCCACAGGCACTGGAAGCTTTCGAGGGCCTTTCTTTGCCACTTGAAGCATCGCTGCAGTGACAGCAACAGCTGCTTGCCTGTTCCTTGCCCAATGTTTATTTTTGTTGCCAAACAGCGACTCTTGGACTTCCTTGAGCCTTGAGCCTACCTAACCAGAGGCGTAAAATGTCAGAGCCAATAAACACCATAGACTCTTTGCATATCATCGTGACTGCTGTTGGGCTAAGAGTGGATGTCGAGGATTGCGTCACACCATCCCAGGAAACATGACGGCGACTTCCAAAGTCATCTGAGTGCGGTAAGAATTGCAGGTGGGTCGGGTGGCTTCACACGGGTGCTTCCGCTGCTTTTGGTTGAGCTAGCTGATTGATTTCCAGATCTAGGTGCTGGAGCTGTTTCCAGCATCGGCATCAATGCTATCGGCTCCTGTTTTGGGTTTGGAATGTGGGAAAAGCATAGAAAAGCAAACTTCAAGGTGCGTCAGGTTGATCTGAAACCAACATTCTTGGTGGGGAGCACCAGAACACCAACGACACCAGCAAGACATCGATGTTGACAGCTGGAGTCAAAGCCATGGTGAAACCGACACGCAGAGCTAAACCAACACCTCGCTCGCGTAGACACGACAGGGTTCAGAGGGTGCATCGGAGACCTGCGAAGATTGGTGTACGCCCGACATCTGTACAGCCGATGGTGATCTGTGCCCGAAGATGAGGCACAGTAGGGAGGTGCTGGATAGAATGCCAGAATGTAACCAGGGCATGCGTTGTATGTAATAGTAATGGCCCGCCCGTCCAAAAAATTTTGCGTGTCCAGAAATCCTTCAAACACAGGGTTTCTAGCTTTGACCAGAGCTGCCAAGCCCTTTTTCTAAATTTTCTGTGCGGCAAACGCAGTTGACCATGGTCTCCAAACACAAAGGTTTCTTTGGGCGGTTTGTCCATGCCATCCACTTCCCCTGAATCAAGCGGACATAGTGCACCTGCAGAGGAAGGGCTGAGTTGTGCATCGCTGTGAGAGCAGGTTCCTTCTAAACGTGTGGCAAGAGTCGCCAGATGACGCCCAGATGACAAGTGTCAGATATGTCAGCGCTTCTGAAATGTTTTTCTTAGATCATGTAGACCTTCGAGACACAAGCCTTAGTCGTCTCTGCAGTTTGATCCTAAGTCGGTTCAGGTGAAAGACACCCTCCACAATGCTTTGATTGAGAAAAGGATGTGCTCATTGAGTGCTTCGATCGCCTTCGAAAGCTTGGAATTCGCGTGCTGCGTTTTCTGTATTCTAAGACTGTGCCATTTTTTTTTACGCATGACAGTTCGGCAATCTGCTTTTGCCTTAAGGGTTCCCAGAAAGCCACCCTTCAGCTGCTTCTGATTTGCCGCACTTCCCTTTTTGCTGCGGCTCTTGCGCAATCAAATCAGTGAAAGGTGGTGCCATTTCGTCGCACCGTTTGAGCTGCCAATGCTGCGACAGCAACCTCCTTTGTGAGCTTTTGTGGCGAACAGCTCAGACGCCATGCTCTCCCAGAGGGGATCACGTAGCGCCGCATGCCCACCGAGAAACAAGTTGTTCAAAGGTTCTTTCTGTGTAACAGTGTTGTTGCCAACTCGCAATTTGAGATTGGTTCCGGCGGCATTTTTTTGGCTTTTCCCAGTGGACCAGACCGGACAGCCTTAGGGTACGACACCTTTCCCTCAGTTTTCGCTGCAGCCAAGCAGCTGGACTTCTTGTGCTCCGCTTAAGTTGGTCAGAAGATCTCTCATTGCATATGTCTTTTGTACCAGGCAACATTGCTGGTTCCTCTTGAATTCAACGCGTCCTTCCCTCTTTTGGATGTCGGCCTACCAGTTTACCATTGCATCTTTCAGCTAATCAGATGGCAGAAACTTCTGATGCGTTCTTGCAACTGAAGGCTCGTGTGCTCACCGTGTCAGGTGACAGGGGTCAACCTGGCAGTGTAGGTTCTGCTTCAAACTTCAGACGTTGAGAGAAGAGGCTTTGCCTCAGCACTTGTCTTGCTCAGTGACAATTTCTTGTGTACGTTGTGTGTTCTTCATGTTGAGGTCAGCATCGTGCAGACCTTGAAACCAGATATTCGGCGAGCTCCTGTTGAGCTTCAGCACAGGTCCTTTCCCAAGTCTTGCAGCTGCCTCAGCAGCCGTTCGATGGCATGAAGATGATTTTGGGTTTAGAAAATCTGCTGGATGATCAAGTTTGGTCAATAGATGTTGCACTGTTTCTGTCAGATGCAGACCGTAATCAGGGTTGCAGTGAATCTGTCTGATGCTGTCCAGCTAAGATTGTGGGTCAAGAATTTCTGGCAAGAGGGCTTACTTGCAGGTGTCCTTTTTGGTAAGCATGGCCAGAAACAGCAAGACAAGGCATCAATCCAGGTGCGCATAGTTGTTTGGCACAAGCACGTGAGGGGAACCGAGCTAAGGATTGGCAAATCCACTGCAGAAGGATTTTTGACCAGGCCAATCGAGAGGAATCCACTATTCTATTTCTGGTTTTAGGGGAAAACTGTTGGTTCTTTCATTCCTATACAAAAGTCACAGCTGCTGTTAGTCTATGCTAAAGATCCATCGAGTTTCCAGAAGTGCTCCTTTGTTTCGTATTAAAGGCATCAGTCGTCTTGACAACGCAGATGAAAAGGCAACGCGAAATAACGCGAATCTGGATTTCTCCCAGATCTCAGTGTTAAGATGTGATCCAAACGACCTCTGGGCGTGAGCAGCGTGAGCCCCTGCCTCTCGTGGTGGCCAAGGTGGCAATGAGAATGGGAGTGTGTTGGAAAAGTATCGTCGGGATGGATGGAGATAGCTGATATCGTACCTTCGGAAACTTCGGAAATCCAAAGCTTAGCCATGCGCATGAGAACCAGCTTTGCACTTTGTCAGCTTGAAACTGCTGGAATTCGGCGAGTGCTTCTTGTCCTGTAAGCTTTGTTCGCAATGCTCACTTGCGCTATCTTGAATGTGGATTCCAACAACCTTTGCGCTTTAAGGTCAAAGGTCACAAGAATTGGTAAGGACTTTTGATGCTATACCAGGCTCTTAGCTTTGCTGGCAAGGTAAAGATGTAATTCTCCTTGAACTCGTGGATGGCTAGTCTCGGAGGACTCGCTCAGTGTCTCACCTCTGTTTGCGAGAGCCTGGCAGCTCAAAACCAAGCTTGACCTCGCTCCTTTTTCGAGAAACCAATCCCAGGGCATGTGGACAAGAAGATGGTCAAAATGGTCAAAATCGTCCTTTGGTGCGACAATTGCAGTTGACAGGAGGCAAGTTTTCACCATCAGTTCGACACAGCTGATGAAAATAGGCCGACGTGAGCCCTAGCACCGCTGAAATGAGACAGAGTTTTATGTGAGCTGCATCCCATGGCTTCACCGTTGAACTGGACCATTTTTGGTGCAAAATGTGGTGTGGTCCGTGTGGTGGTCAAGGCTGCGGCTTGAAACCGGCCACCAGCAGCGAGCCTTTGGAATCAGGCCTCCAACAAACAGTGCCGGCTGCCCTGTGTGCCCTGCGTGCCCTGCGTGCCTGCTTCGGGCGTGGCATCAACAACTTTTTGCCTTGCCATGCCTTGCCCAATGAGATGTGAGGCGGTGACAATCAGGTGACAATTGGGCGACAGGTGTTTGCCAGAAATCAGAGAATCATTCACTCGAAGAGCGGGGAGCAGGGCGGATATTACACAAGCACATTCAAAGTTCCTCAAGCGCACATCCAAAAAATATGCGGCTGGAACGCATGTTAGAATGTACGCCTAGAAGATTTGTCAAGCCACAAAGGGCTGTCAAACAGCAGCTTCTTGACTTGTGATGACATCTTGCACCGCAACGCGAGCACCTTGTTTCATCGAAACATGTTGGAAGCGTGGAAGGGAGGCTTTTCTACATGTGATGAGTGCAAAAACATGTCTGCCTTTTGTTCCAGGGTAATGCCTAGGTTCTGCAGAGGCGCTACTTGCTACCAGACTCCATTGGCGTAGCAGGTTGCCCTTCCTTACTTAGCCGCTTATCCAGCAGTCTTCGACAGCATGGTTTACTGCTGTGAAAAGAGCTGCCTATTCCTTTCCAACTTTTGTCGAGGACGCAGTAATCATACAGTTGCCTTTTGGGAAATTCACCGCACACTGCTGTGTCCCGTGGCACAGGGTAAGCAGAGCAAGTTCAAGTAGCGCAACAGCAAGCCATAAATTAAGTGCCTGTGTACACTCCAATCAGACTAAGCTGTTGCCGGACTGGAGTGGTGCTGTCCAGGGAAGCACAAAAAAATATTTGGCCAAAGATTCTTATGATACTGGTATCATTGGAATCCCAAGTTCTGCGATAATGGTATCATTGGCTTCCTAATCCAAAAATGCACTTGTCAGCGGTGTAAATCCCAAATCAATCGGTTGCTGTTGCAGCAAAGGACTTTCGCTGCATCAATGGCTCTGTGTAAACTTCCAGATTTGGCCCCGTCCTGAATTGTTCCTGCACTTCCAGGTACTTGTGCCAGCCATAGATTTGGAGTCCGACAGATGCCCCGAGCAGATGAGTTATAGCACACCTGTCCTCGCTAGCCTGGTGTATATTTTTTGGGTGGCCAGGGGGGCACTCGCGGTCGCAGGCTCAGTGACGAACTTGCGACGCCCATGTCTTTCTTGAGCTTCTGCGGGTTGACGCCTGTGTGCGCACCGAGCCACCGGCGCCAAGCTCATTGTGTCAACTCCGCCTTAGGATGTTGAGGAAAGAGGTTCTTCCCTGGCACTTCTTTTTGGTAGGGATCATTCATTGTGGACTCTCCAATTTGATATAATTTGATGCCAGTTCCAACCACACCCCATCATGCCACCAAAGAAATCGGTTTGTCTCTCTGGGGATGAGGCATTTTCCAAGGTCATGAGTAATCTTTGTTATGTTTACACCCTTCAGAACTTGGTTTCGGATTGACTTGAGGGAAGAGTTCCGCCGGGTTGGCTTGCCTCCTCGCACGTGTATTCTGCAATGCGAAGGTGAATTAAGGTTGGTTCCGTTGCATCCGTTCTTTTCCGTGTTGGTTTTTGTATGTGCCTTTGTCCCGCTGTTGCTGATGGGAATCATTGTTGTGCAAAGGAGCTGTGCATCGATTTGCATTTTCAAGAACACACGGAAGTTACTACCCTTGCCTGACAGGGCTTTGAACTATTTATATATACCTAAAACTGCAAAGGTAAATGCAAAAATGGCGCAGTATGCTGGTTCTTCAGCAATTCATGAGAGATATGCACATAAGTCTGCCGCTTCTCTCAAGAGAGAGGTCGTTTTCCATTTTTTTGCATACTGGGAAGTAAACCATTGCTGTCTATGCCACTGAAGGTGAGAAAAGAAATGCTTGGTATTTGTCCTGCTCCAGTCCATTTCACCTAGGGAGGTTCCAGGTAGCCGCAAAGTGAAGGATATCGAAAGAATTCCCAAAAACAATTCGCTTGGGAGTCGCATGTGCCCTATCATCAAACTGCCAATGTTGAGGGAAAGGATTGCAACAGGACCTGTTTTGCCACTTGATGTTTTTTTCACGTTATGCATTCTGTTGCCTAATTTGTCTCGTTTCCTGGGTAAGACAGGAAAATGTTCCTGAATTCCACAGTGCAGTTTCTGCCGAAGTGGCAACGTGAAGTTTTCAGTTTCTGCCGACTGCTTCCTGGCTCACCCAGTCACCCAGGTCAAGCTTTGCTGGTTCACTGCGAATATTGAGGGAAGAGATTCTACTTGAGCATTTCCTTTGGTGACTTGGTTGGTTGTTTGTATTCTAAGCTCGGTTCCCGCTTCATTTTCTTGTTTTTCAATGGAATGCTAGTGCTTTCCCTGTTGGGCTGTGAAACGTTTTCCAGTTTTTCCCTCCTGTCGGCGGGCGTGCAACGTCAAATCCTGCCAGTGGAAAACTTCCATGGTGGCAGGCAGTGTCAAAGATGGCTCCGCCAGTTGGGCGCGCCATTAGCTTCTCATTGGGCCGGAGAGGAGTCCATTTTGTTCGACCATGGCACCATATGACACCCAAGAATGCTGCACAAAGATGGTAAGAGATGATGGAAGAGTCAATTGAACCACCCGTTCTGGGTGCTACACCCCGTTTGCAACATCTGCAAGTGTGACGTCCGCATGGTCGTTTCTGATCAGCTACCCATGACGCCTCCCAACATCATACGCCAACCAAACAACCATAAACAACCATATACATATCCATTCATATGCCTCATGCACGCTTCACTTGGAAGTTGTTTTTGAAAGTAGATGAAATGACACACGACGTACACGACTTACACAACATCACCCAAAAGCAAGTGCCTCTGCTGCTTCTGCTGCTTCTGTTGCCTTTGGCCTGAAGCTGTTTTTGATCTTTGCCGATCCACTGCAGCATGCTCCTGTCCAGCGGACGAAGACCCAGAAGCGGCAGAAGTGACAAGTTACCAATGCGTTGCAAGTGCTCGAGCAGTGCCAAAGATTATCATGACATGAAGTCGTTGAAGTCGTCGGCTTTCTGCAACGCCTGACAACGTGCAGGTTAGGTCCCTGCGAAGGCGCAGGTGGCCTTGGGTCCAAATTGATGGTATAGCCGGGAAAATGTCAGCTTTCCAAGAACTTGAAGCAAGAATAGTTTTATTATCCCAGATCCCAAGATCAAATGGCTCCTGATGCAATGCCATGTTGATGCTGCTGACCGCATGCATTTTGCGTCAGACGTGAAAAGGATTTCACTACGATGCATGGCCTATATCTCAACATGATTTCAAGTGGTAAAGGAGGGTTCACTTCCGCTGAAAAAGTGAATTCGTTTCATCTCCAATCTCAGTTGTGGTACGTTACAGGTCTTACATGCTTTTCGGAAAGTCAATGCTGGCCGTTTCACCCTTGCCGTGGCCGGGTCCAAGGTTGTCTCACCAACTGCCTCTGCAAATCCCGCCGTCCAAGGTCCCTTCGTTGAATTCAGCAAAGGTTCCACTCGGTTCCTGATTTTTTTCGACATGAGAAGCTGACCAAACGCCTGCCCCTCATCACAGTAAGTCTTAAGTAGTAGATAGCGGAGGACCGTGTGACTGAGACATGTTTTACGGTTCGAGACAAAGAGTTCACATCCTTTTTTCAGTATCTGAAAGCCAAAGCCACGCGAGAACTGCAACATTGTGTTCGGCTGGCTCCGATCAAGCGAGCAAAGAAAGGATGCCGTGTATTTTTCTTCTGGCGTGCCCGAATGAAGAGATGTTAAAGGCCAAATCTTTGGCCAGACTCAGATGACATGGATCAAATCCCGTTGAGTGAAAAGAGACAGAGTTTCTTTTGATCTGCATAGTGGACCATCGCATCAACGCTGACCTGCTCACTTTCAAGCCATTGTAACGGGCGCTGCCAAGGCAGGGCTGCGATTTGAAATCTGCCACAAGCATCGAGCGGTCCTGGCACCAAGCCGCGGCCCCCACCCTGCAGCGTGAGCGCTGCAAAAACTTGGCGATCCCACCGATGGGGCGTGAGAAGGTGACACTCAGCCGACAGTCGAAGAGCGGGAACAAGGGCGGATACTGAGCACATTCGGAGTTCCTCAAACACACGCCCGAGAAGAATGTGACCGAGATGCGCGTTAGAATGTACGCCTACGAGGTTTGTCAGACTCCAGAGGGAGGCCAAACAGCAACTTCTTGACTTGTGATGGCACCTTGCGCCGCAACGCGAGCACCTTGTTTTAACCAAGTGGAGGTGCAGAACCTTTGAAACATGTGAAACGCCTTTGATGTAGACACATGTGCTGAC
This sequence comes from Symbiodinium sp. clade C Y103, assembly GCA_003297045.1. Taxonomy (NCBI): domain Eukaryota; class Dinophyceae; order Suessiales; family Symbiodiniaceae; genus Cladocopium; species Cladocopium sp. clade C. Next base: position 131,883 of record BGPT01001240.1, on the reverse strand, counting down.
TTTTGTTCTAGGAAAATGCGGTTCAGAGGGCCACTGGCATAGCATTTCGCACTCGCTTATTTGATGGGAGATCCAGAAAGTCGGCGACAAAAGGGCCTCCCGATCTCGTTTTAACATTTTTAACTTGTCTCTGCTTCGTCATCGATTGGATTGTGGGAGCCATCCACTGGGAAGCCATGGCGAAGCCGATTGCCCAAAGCGCTACCGAAGGATCGTCAGCAGTTGAAACATTGCTGAACGGTTCCATCCTTTTCATCAAAATGAGCAGATGAGAATTGAGATGTTGAGAGCAAATGCACATGCGCAACATCTCCAATTCTCCACCAGTGAAACTCTGTGAAGTGGCAATATGCAGCTTCATGAAGATACTGAGTCAATCTCACTCAGGGGCCTCAGGGGGTGAGATAGTTGTACACCTTGTTCTCTGACGGCTTGTTTTCTACCTACAAATCCATATACGGATAGGGGCCATTGGGACCATTGACATCCAATGCAGAATCAATCCCGACTTGCATGCAGAAACCCTGATATTTAAACATCTTTGTCTCCTCACACTTTTTCGAGGCGTGTGCACCCACAACGCAGCGTTTTATTGGAGAAGTTGAGGTTACGATGGCCACGATAGCCTTAAAGCTAGAGATTGTAGGAGACGATAGACATCGATTTCCAGGGTATAGTCGGTATCGTCCATGTAAAATTGATCCTTGCAACCCAGGCTGTCGGCATTGACGGCAGTAGCGGCATTAGCGGCATTGGTATCCAACCTGATCCAACCTGATCCAACTTTCGTGCCATTTGGAGTGCCCCGACATTGAGTTGCACTGCCCACATTGGGCGATTTCTCCATCTAATCTCCCGAACTAAAGGGAGATTCACCAGCCATAAGTTATAAGTTAAGTGCCTGTGTACACTCCAATCAGACTAGGCTGTTGCCGGACTGGAGTGGTGGTGTCCAGGGAAGCACAAAAGAATATATGGTCCGGGATTCTTATGATACTGGTATCATTGGTGTCCCAAGTTCTGTGACAATGGTATTGTCATTGGCTTCCCCAATCAAAAAGGATAATTGTCAGTGGTGTAAATCTCAAATCAAGCGATTGCTGTTGAAGAGGACTTTCTCCACAATGGCTCTGTGTAAACTTCCGGGTCTGATTTCTCTTAGGCGTTCAATCTCCCACCGCTCGTGCCCATAGAGCGGATAAGTGTCACGCCTGGCCATGTTGGTCTGGTGAATTTTCAATTTTGCAAACCAGACCAATTCATGAAAATGCAAACTTTGCTTGTTTTGTTTTGGTTTTTGCTTACGTTTTGCGGTCTGGGTGTTTTTCTGCCGTGTGACTCCATTTCTAGTTCGGCCGACGCTCACCCTGGAGCACCTTTGTCTTGGGCAGATCTTGAAGGAAGAGGTTCTTCCCTGGCACTTGTTTTCCGTAGGGATCCTTCATTCCACCGAGATGCCAACTAGATTCATGGAGTGGAATGGATGTCCAGAGCAGATGAGTTGCAGCATTGGCCAAGCTGGCCGAGCAGTTGTTCTTTGTAGGGCTTCAGAGGACTTGTTTTGTGCATTTTGTCTTCTCCGCCTGCTGTCTCGGTGATGATCAGGGGATACCCTCCATGGGCTCAGTGACGAACTTGCAATGCCCATGTCTTTCTTGAGCTTCTGGGGGTTAACGCTTGTGTGCGTGCCGGGTCACCCTCGTCAACCTCATTGTGTCAACTCCGTCTTGGAATGCAGATGTTGAGGAAAGAGGTTTTTCCCTGGCACTTCTTTTTTGGTAGGGATCATTCAGTGTGCACTTTGTAATTCAATGCCAGCCATGCTACTGAAAGCAACTGCTGTGTCTCTTCGGGGGCCAGAACAGGTTGCAAGGCCTGTAGTAATCTTTGTCGCTTTTGCACGCTTCAGCCCTTGCACTTCTTCTTGTCGGACTGAGTTGAGGAAAAAGTTTGGCTGGGTTGGCTTGGCCCATCGCACATACGGTGCATTTTGCAATATGAATCTGATTTGAGATTGGTTCTTCTATGTTCGTTAGTAGTTTGTGCTGCTTTTGATGGAACCCGTGGTTGTGTCGCACAGGCGTGGTGGAGGGTCGATCTGTGACCCATGTTTGTAAATCGAAGCTACTGCGCTTGCCCGGTAGAGCTCAAAACTCTTGCCCCCCCCTTCTATTGCATAGGTTGGAAAGAAAAACGACCAAGCTTGCGGGTTCTTAGATACCCACAGAAGTCTAGAGATATAAGCATACACTTTTTCCTTTCAAAGAGAGAGGTCATGTGTAAGGCTTTTGCACTTGGGAAACTGGACTATTGCTGTCTATGCCACTGAAAATAAGAAAATGCATTCTTAGTGTTTGCCCGGTCCTGTTCCAGTCCATTTCACCTGTCAGTTCCCAACTCTTTTTGACTTTGCCCCATCTAGGCAAAACAAATCCCATCATCTAAGCTGGAGCAGTGCATGTGTTCTATTACCCTCAAACGGGATGTGGACAGCACCTGTTTCGTCACTTGATGTGTTTTTCACGTTATGCATTCTGTTGCCTAGTTTCTCTATGTTTCTCTCGTTTCCTGGGTAAGACAGTGCATTTCCTGAATCCCACAGTGCAGTTTTTGCCGAAGTGGCACCGTGAAGTTTTCAGTTTCCGACTGCTTCCTGAGCCCATCACAGCCACTTGTCGCTTCCGCGGTTCCAGATGTTGAGTGAAGAGATTTTACATGTTGAAATGTTGCCTGAGCCTTCTTTTGCCTGGTGTGATATTTGTATTCTAGGCTTGATTCCCGCTTCTTTTGCTTGTTTTTCATCATTTTTGACCGAGGAATACCGCTGCTTTCTTTGTTGTGCTTTGAAACAAACGACCAACGTTTCCTAAGTCCCTCCTGTGGTGCGGTGTGCTTTGTCAAATCCTGCCAGCGGAAAACTTCCATCATGGAATCCTGCCAGCGGAAAACTTCCATCATGGCAGCATGCAATGCCAAAAATGGGACCGCTCGAACAAGATGGCACCATATGGTATCCAAGAATGCTGGATGGTGCAAGAACTCAAACCGGTGCTGGTAGAGTCTGTTGAACGACCCCTCCTACTGTTACATTCGCAATTGTGATGTCCTTGCGGCGGTTTCCGGTCAGCTATACCCATGGGGCAGCGCTCTTGCAGAGAGCAAAACGGTGCAAAGTACGGAAGTGCAACGCATCAGGACTTACTTTGCAACAAGCATTCCTTACCTGTCATAGTGTCATAGTGCAACGAGTCTTGAAAGTCCTGTCATGCTTCCAGTGTGCAAGGCATTCAGGGCTGTGCATGTTGTGCTGTTTGAGTGTTGGACCCTGATTATTTGGCAGTTTCGGGTGCCTGAAAGGGCAGGTTCCGCACGGAACTGCCTGAAGTCAATCCCCGAGTCCATGCTGTGGAGATTACAAGACTTCATTGCTGACCTCACTTTAAGGCAGGCGAATGCCTGAATCCGCTGAGATTTGTTTTTGTTGCACCCTTGTGAAGAGTTGAAGCTGCAAAAAAAACTGTACCAACATCTGTGCAATGTAAACCATGTTTGCATGATCCAAACAATTTTGCACACGATGTGGGTGAAGCTGACGCTCCTCCAGAATCCAGCACCATGCAGTCGGACTCCCACCGCGAGACACATCGCTTCCAGCCATGTGCCTTTCTCACTCCGTTGACAAACCGATGAGTTGAATCAGTTGAATCATCGAAGTGGCATTCGTGGCATTGCCACCCGTCAGATCGCAACAGAGTGCATTCTGTGCTCGCAAAGCACGTGAACCACCTGAAGCACGTGAAGCATGTCGGCCATGTGCAGTGACTGGAAGACTCCGCCTTGAGTGGAGCAAGTTTCTGTGCCTGATGGGCCGGGCTTGATGGCCTTGGCAGCGTGCTTTCGGCCGAAATTTGCAAGGCCAAGGCGGAAGGCCAAGTGCAGCACACTGAATTCCCGTGAGTCGTGTGCGCTGCCATATTTGCTATAACAAGATCTGTCAGTAAAGGACGGATCAGATCCATGTTCTGCACCAGATTGGAAGCAAGTTTTGCCTATTGTCAGTGAAACTGCTGTGTGGAGCTCTTGCAATCTGCTGTCGAGTACCCGCGCGAGGAAGCTGTGTGCTCCATTGCTTTGGGACTTGAATCTGGAGAAGGATCCCATGTCTTTTGTCGAACCGTGCTCGGACTCAGCTTTTACACCCTTGCAAATGGCAAAGTCGTGTCTGTTTCTTCCTAAATGGAGGAATTTAGCTGCGAGAAAACAAATCTGGAAAGTCATCTCTTTTCTTCTTTCAGCAAGGTGAATGCAGGAGGATTTGGCAGCATCTATGTTTTTTGATTGAAATTATTACAAATGCAGCGTTTACATGCGGAATCGAGGGTCTCACAGAGTTACCTAGATGTTTTAAATGTTGCGTGCCAGAAAACCCTTAAGAATTTGTGGCGTTCACACTGGACGGAATATCAGAGGGATGACTTCCTAAATGCTGCGTTTGCGGGAACACACAAAAGGGACGCAGAGGGATGACATTGTCCTGGCAATGGCCTGCCGCAGGCAAAGTCGAACTGACAAAGAAACCCTGAGCGTCTCTCCGGCATCTTTGCAGAAGCTGTTCCTGTTCTTCCTTGGACGTTCCAGATGTGGTCGCGCTTGTGCCACTGGAAGTTGACCTTGCGCATAGCACTTTGCGAAGTGTCCAAAGGCTGCCACCGATGCACCCACCGAAGACCATGAGTTCATGTGTTTTGCACTCAAGGCATCCAGCCACAGAATGCCAGACCGTTCAAAAACTTTTGGCAATGTATGGGAACTCATTCTGAAGGTGCTTGAATTGACCTGACAGCTCTTGCTGGATTATTCTTCCAGAGGAAAATGATCTACAAAGATAAAAGAAAAAACTGAAGTGAACGTTTGCAGACTCAGTCGAAGAAATGGGCGTTGGCGTGTCCAATCGTGTTCATGTCGGGTTTTCCCAAGGGATTCTTCCAGCTGCCGGAGTAACGTCCCAGAGCTGTGGGGATTGAAAGGAAGGGGCTGAGGTCACGACAGCAGGATGCCCGGGGTTTGACGTGGCGGAACTGGCCCATCTCCAGTTTTACCGTGGAGTCCATGTGAGGGTGAAGCTAGGTGAAGCTATGTGAAGCTAAAAGGTAGCTGATCCTCTTTGAACAAGACAGGCGTTTCTTCCAAAAGACAATCATCGGTCTTGCTGCAAGCCGATTCAAGAACAACAGGCTACCCGGCTACCTGGCTACCCCGCTACCCCGTCAGTCAGATGATGTAGAGCGATAACAGCTTCAGTTGGGTGAGAATCGATAACAACTTCCTTACGGATATTTCGTGATATCACGAACCATTGCACATTGCAAGTAGCATCGGTTCAGAACTGAACTGCTGGAGAACATGTTGCTGCACATGGGATGCCGCACCACGTCCGGAAGACGGTAAGCGAAGACACTACCGCCATGTGCTGTCACTAAAGCCTCACTTCAGCTAGAGCATCCAACTTTTCAACTTTTTTCCGGGTTGCGTGCGCTCAAGTGGAGCATGACAGCAGGCCACCCAATTTGCGGGCCATCACAGTGATCACGATCGAAGGACGCTATAAAAATTAGTACCCAAACGGATTGAAACGGAATTGAAAAGCAACAGTTTGGTGGGGGTGTTTGCATTGCAAGGTGAACGACCAGCGTATCATTTACCTTCCTTTTGTTTCGTTGGTGGTTTGACAGTATGTTTTGGAATGTTTTGGGCATAGCCACTGAAACTAGCCTGCCATAGCCGAATTAAGACTTTGCCGGTGAGCACCCAAACCAGCATTCAGACATTCACAATTCATTTGGCGTTGCCCCGTGACCAAGGGAGCGATTTCTTATCAAGTCACACCGCCATCCTAGACATTGTATTGAGAAAAGTTCCACTTTTTGCCAGTTTGGAGAAGTGGGATGATCCGAGATGATCTTCAGCATTCCTCGGCCATTTTCAAGGCGGCCACTTCAACTTTTTGGCGGATCCCCAAAGAGCTCCTTCATGAGATGGCGCAGGGATGGCGCAAGCGCGCAAGCTGCATGACAGGCTTCGCCCATGAAATCGCACAGCAAAGGGTTTCATGCAAGGATTTCTACTTCCCAATCCACCAGAAGGTTTTGAACACGGCTTTCAAACCCAAGCCCAATCCTTTCAAGCCCAAACGCACCTGATGCAGGAGACAGTGTTTTTGGCCTTGAGAGCTTTCAGGGCTTTCAGACATCCGACCTAAACTCGTGGAGTTTCGGAAGGTGAATGTTTCGATCTTGCAGTCACTCATGATGCTCATGCGGGATGCGTCCAGAGCCCCAGGCTCGCAATCAATCCAGCAATGCTTCGTTGCCGTATGACCGGAGCTTCAGCCTAAGAATTCCTAAGATCAAAGACGCACAGCTTGGAAGTGCTGGTGTAATCTCAGCTTGATGAGAAGGAGCTTGAAGCAGCTTGGTTGTTGGATTCTAAAGGTACAACTGCTCTGCAGATGTGTGAGGTGAAATTCATGATTTGCGGGCCTTCATAAAATTACAATTTCCTATTCCGACGTTGACGTGACTTGCAGAACCAGAGCCTCTTCCATCAAACTTCGGACCTAAACCTAAACCCTTTTTCGGAAGCTTGGTTCAATGGAATTTCCCCAAGCGTAATCGCACAACTTGTTTTGTGTATCCTTAGGTTTTCTTGGCAAAATTTAGATTCAAAAACCGGAGCTCCATAGCAGGCCATGCTAATTGGCTGGACCCCCTTTCGTCACCCAAATTTAAGTGCAATAGCATACAAAAATATACACCAGCTATTCCAAAAACCTTACCAAGATTTACGGTTAGTGCAGTAGAGGCTGATTCGAGCAGTTTTTGATCTTCGAGCGTTTTTCCTCGCCCAGAGCCTTCGGGCTCTTGGGATGGTGTGGCTCCGCATCACCTATTCCTCAGAGCTGGCAACATGTGGAGCTGTAGGGTCAAAACTGTAGATCGAGCAGATTTTGTTTTTCGGAACTTGTTTTTGAAGACTTTGCATTTTTGCAAATGCACATTGTGCAAGACGAGCACAACTGTCAACAAAACGCGCGCAAATTTGCGCAAACGAGTCCAAATATTTATAAAGATCAGTGTGCACTTCGCAACTCGAGCAATGTCTTCGGAAACGTGTTTTTTTCCAAACATAAAGCTTCGAGTTCGATACGCTGCAAAGTTCTCGCTGGAGGGCCCTTAATTCTGAGTTGCTACGGATCCTTCGGTATCGAAAAAACGTTTGCAGGACCACAGAACAAACGACCCGATTCTTGTAAGTTTGGGCAGGCAGTCCATTTCAAACGTTTTTTGCGCACAAAAAGCAGAAGATATCAATTGGGGATCCGGGTGAGTACGCAAGGCCATGCCTTGAAAATGTCTCAGTCGGCTGTGGTCTAGGGGGCACTTGGCGAAGTCAATTTTTTCCACACTTTGCTCACCCAACAGACATGAATTATTTGGAATAAATACACCTTTCTTCCTCGCACTTAGCAATGCCCACGGATGCGCTCAAGCAAGTCCGTCCTTATGCCAGTACACTTCCACCAGACATTAGCGGAAGAAAGTGTTTGCAGAACACCGTGTGATGCCTTTGTTTTCTTCAAGCAACGCTTTGACATGTTTGGAGCCGTTTGAGCTGCCAACTCTAATTTGACACAGCTTTGCCGCATTGTCACGTGAAAGCCGAGTTTCTTTCCAGCCTCCCTTTACGGTGAAGTTGCAGTTATTTGCTTTTCCCTTTGCCACTGGAACAACCATCACTCGCACTTGTTGGCGCCCTTCACGCACCATCACATTTCTTTTGCCAACTCAGCACCTCAAAATTTTGTCTTGGCCGGATTTGTTTGTTCATTCAATCTCGTGAAGTCTTTACAAATTCATCTCGGCTCTGCAATCCAGAAGTGCTGTGAGGAATGTTGAGCAGGTCTTGTGTTCTGAGTTGCTTGGGATCTGCATATGACACAGCTCTTTGACGGCTGCTTCTGGACAATCCTGAGTCGATTGAGTTTTCCTCGGATTCTTCAATCATGCGGGAAGCCTGTTTTTTAATGTGCGAGTGAGTCTTTTGCAAAGCATCTCAACCCATACGTATGTTTCCCGCTGTTTGTTTGAGATCATATTGCTTTTGAGTTTGAGCACTTCGAAAGCACCGTTGGCTTTAGCCCGTGCGACGTGTTTGTCAAACACGGCGCGTGATTATGGGACAGAGTTTTCCCTGTTTGTCAAAGCAGTTTCGAAGCCAGCATGCAACGGCATCGACCGTGAACAGAGGTAGTGCATCAGCAGTTGTTCAAAGACCAGGCTGAACCTGCAAGGATTATATTTTACTCGAATGAATGAAACAACGTGTGGATGAAGAGAAACTGTAGCAGGCCAAGGTTGGCCGAAGTGGGCAAGGAGTGGGTTTGAAAGTCGAAGTTCCCTAAGTCGGCAAACCGTTTGAGTAGGGTTTCATGTCCAAATGTGCCATATACCAAAGCAGCACATGTGGCGATTGCTTGCCCCAATTCCGGTGAGGTGCAAATGCTATAATTAAAATAGTTACACAGCGGTCCGTTTGTTGCTGTTGTAACCTTCAGAGGCCTATAGACCAACTTGCTAAAGAACCATAATTTCTGAGACGATGTGTGCTGTCGATCTCAAGGCGCATAGTTGTGACTCTGCACTTTGAGATTAGACCTAGGCACTCGTAGTGCTAGCCACTTTGCAAAACCCAGCGGGGGGTTGCAGACTTTCAAAGTTCATCCAGCGCATGTTGAAAAACTTGATGCCAAGCGCAGACGACTTGAAGCCTATGCGCGGCAGTGCAGTGCCTTGAATGTTTTGCACGTCTGAAATTCCCCGGAGTTAGCTAAAGCGCTCTGGTACAAGATTATATACCAGGAGCAAAATCCTGAGCTGTTCAAGTTTCACTCCAATTCAAGTAGGCTTTGATATGCGGATCAGACCGCCCGCCGAGAAAAGAAAATTGACTTTGTCCTGCCTGCCTGATATGGGTGGGACCTTTGCCAATGACTGTTTCCGTCACATTCTGGAGGAGTTTTTTGTCCAACATTGACAAAACAAGGAGAGACGTATCAGGATGGATTTAGTCAAGTTGATCTTAATATGATCACTTATTGGGTATACGGCCATAGTGCCAAAGACGACCTCAAATGGTTGGTTGAATGCTTCATCAACAATTGGCCCATTGAGCTGCACGAAGCCCCAAAGAGATTCCCACAACCGAAAAGAATCTGAATTCAGACTATTGACTTTTCGAACCGCTGCATGATTCAAACAGATAACTCATATGTGACAATCAACAAGATACCCAACCAAGAATCAACTCTCATGGGCACGATTGAATACGATTGACAGGGCAAGTCTAGCATGTCAGTTGTATCAAGTTCTTGTGATTGTTGTGTGTCGTGTGTTGCAGAACTGTGGCCGGAGCGTTCCTGTCTTGATCCGCTCTGATCCGCTCATCTGTTTTTTGCCTCATGGATCCCGCAGACAGCAATGGTGCACGACTGACTGAGACAGCTGAGACAGGTCTCAACATCAACGCCCCCGCAGCAGACTCCGAGTCGAGCTTGTCCAGCTCATGTGAAGGTCCCACTTCGCCCACTTCGCAACAGGATGTGGATGTGCACGAAGTGGAGCACGATCATGCAGTCGTTGCATCTGGTGACGATGTACAGGTTTTTCGTGGCCAGTGGGACGACGAGGGTGTGTACTTCTATCAGGCTTACAACGATGAGATTGCAGAGTGGGCAGTTNCATCTGGTGACGATGTACAGGTTTTTCGTGGCCAGTGGGACGACGAGGGTGTGTACTTCTATCAGGCTTACAACGATGAGATTGCAGAGTGGGCAGTTCAACACCAGCAGTTTGGCGGGCCTCAGTTCAACCCTACACGCATGACTTGGATTAAGCCCTCCTTCGCTTGGGTCCTTTATCGTTCTGGTTACGCACGAAAGCACAACCAGACAAGGATTCTCAGGGTGAAGCTGTCGCACAGTTCTGCTGCAGAGCTCCTCAACAACTGCCAGTGTCGGACAGGAGGAGGAGGCTCCAAAGGCCGTGTGCAATGGGACCCTGAACGAGATCTCATGTCAGGAGATGGCAGGGCTCCACGAGAGATGCTGCGTCGCCGTGCGATCCAGATCGGTTTGAAGGGTTCACTCTCAGAGTTCTATGTCAAGAGCGTGATCGCCATTGAGGATGTCACTGAGCTTGCACACCGTGTCCAAGCAGCACACATTGCGGCCGATTCAAAGACGGCGATGTCACAGCTCCTGCCAGAGTTGCCAGTGGAACGTCCGTATCTTCCAGCTCTGCCAGCACCCGTCCTCACTAGGCTACGGATGCTGCCTGGAGGCGGTCCTCTCCATGAGCACAAGAGCAGGAAGCATAAGAAGCATTGAGCAATCGCCGGACATATCTTGACATGTCTTGACCAGCTAGATCCAGCTGGCAGTATTTGAAAGTTTCAGTTTGGCATCGTGGTTTACTCTTTCGGTTGCGGTTCTCAATGGTTGTCAGGGCCTGGCCTAACGCAGTTGTACAGATGTGCCATGTACAGAACGGTCGCAATGCAGTTGCCATATGCGAAGCACAAAAAGGAAGGTATCTATTGGATGGCAGATGGTTTGGGCTCCACAGTGGAATTTTCGGCCCTGGAAACCTGTGTGACCTGGAGAATCCTCAAGAGTTGACCGATAGGCAATGACATACTATGACTCATCCTGTTTTACATGGTTTCAGAGGCAAACTGCAACACAAACTACAGATTGCTCAATTATAGTCAGCTGTTCAGTTGGCAGTTGTGAACGTACTTGTCAATCAAACAGGAAGCTGGCAATTTAAGCACAATAATTTGACAAGATAAACCCCAATAGCAGATTTTTTGGACCTTGGTGCTTGTGAGTTTTGCAAGGGTGTTCAAATGTCGTATTTCTATCATTTGCTATCCTTCTTTTGGATGAAACATCGCAAGTAGATGATGGGGATGATCGGATCCGAAGAGACCGATTGTTGTTCAACGCGGTGTGCTAGATTGCATTCTTGCAAACAGAGTGTCCAACCCAAGAAATTTGCTATTGATTTATTTGATCAAATTAGGATGTTTATTAGGTTTATTGCATGATGCCCCTTTTGTACGAGGGCGTACTCCTATCTGGATTCGATAATCCGATAAGTGACGTTGATCACCCCAGACGTTGATCGGACGCGATGCGTCTCGCATCGCGGAGCAGCAGTGGCAACTTCTCTAGATGCCGGCGAATGAAGAGAGATTGGGTAGTGATGTCCAACTTGGATTGGTAAAGATTTCGATTTAATGGTTTTGAATGGGATATTTCCGGAGATGTAGAACCAATTCAATATATGCGGTTTTGGCGTGTCTGAAATTGTGGTATACCTCAACCGTGACTTAATGTCGATAGTCACTGAAGAAGTTTTCTGATCCATCGGAAATGCAAGTATTAGGGCACCCCATTTTTAATATCTTCAGGCAACAAACCCAGTTGATAATTCAACAATTGTTGGAGGCATTGTCAGGGCCCCCCCCCTAGACACGAAGATGGAGCCCTCAGCACGGGTGAACCAGGTCCATCCGAGAATCCAGTGGTGTGGTGCAAAGCTGTTGTAAGGTCCCGAAGACCAGATGCAGCCGGCTGTGTCGCAGATGTGAATGTACCGAGTGGTCCACATTTTTAACCACAGCGGCATGATTCGGTCGTGTCAAAGCGGCTGTTGTTCTCATGAGGATCGGACAGCCCGCAAAAAAGCTGTCCCCGTCCATGCCTGATATTGCTATACCAATGATTTCAATGGCTGTTTCAGGAGGACTGCTTTCACATGTTGACTGTCTAGTTGATGGTCTAGTTTGCTGCTGATGGATGACCTTCGGCTCGACAAAGATTTCGGAGAACATTATAGAACACCCAAAAAGGCCAATCTAAACCTGATCTCTTGCTGAACAATTTCTGTTGATGAACGTGTCTGGTGCACGATATTCACATGTAATACACGAAGTGTAGTGTGATGTGCTGTGATGCTATGCAATGTCATCTTATGTCATGTTATTGCAAGTCCCACGGGGTGACCCATGGAGAATCATGGAGATAACAAGAGGAAGCAGGTGTGATCAGGGATAAACCCAAAGATAAGGATATGGTTTGATTATGTTTGATTATTTGATTTCAGCCATGGAACATGGACTTCGCTTCTATCATGTTCTAGTTTGTTTTGAAAGATGGATAGAACTTCGATCACTTAGATTCAAAGGCAGGTGGTATCACACACACAAAGAGCGGACAGGCGGGTGGTCGAAGTTTCCGATAGGAGGAGTATGTGTTCACATAAATGGCAGTTGAGTTGCTATTTGGCTCAGTGGTTTTCTTAATGACATTACTCTGGAGTCGTCGGATTCTTGGTCCATTCACCTGCCGTGACCAAGATCTTCCCAGGGTCGGGCTTTTCTGTCAGCGAATTTTTCTATGCAGTCATTTTTCTCTCCAGCCTGCTCAGAGTTCGTCATTGAGTCATATCGTGGTAGCCTCTTCTTTTCCTCCTCCATTCCCTCTACTTCCCCTCCACCGGTCTCTCCTACGCCTTGCTCTTCTCAACGTCTTCCTGCTTCTCTATTCTTCTCAATTTTTCCCTCTTTTTCCCTACTGTCTCTACTAGACCTGCTCTTCTGAAATGTTGCTCTACTTCTCCCCACTCCACCATGCCTTCTGCCTTCTTTATTCGCGTGGCATTTCTCCACCCTTTTCCACTTTTCTTTTCTGCAAGAGACCTGCCTTATCTCATGTCACATGATGTCACATGTCATCTCAATAAGATCTCGTCTTTCATGATATAATTTTATCGTCTTCTCTGCCGCATGAACTCTTTGATCTCATCCGATCATTTCTGTCCACCTTTCATCTGAGGACTCTGCCTCCAAGGTAGAAATCTTTCGTTAAATCTTGTTTGATGTCATGTTGAAACATGTTGAAACATATTGAAACATATTCAAGCACCTTACCTCCACCTTCGCACACTCCATTGCGTCAGCAGCACTTGGCTCATCTTGGCTTAGATACAAATCGACCGTCATGAAAAAATGGTTGGTACCAATAGACCGACAAAAAGCCAGACATTGTAGTATTTAAATGTGTTTAACTACAATTTAACTATAATTTGACTATATTTGGCTATATTTCACTTTATATCATTATTAATTTCACTGTATTTCACTATATTTCACAAATTATATTTAACTGTATTTAAGTGTTCATTTTGGGCGGTTAGTGATGTCAATGATTTTGATCCAGTCTAAGCTACCAAACCCAGATCATGGACGGTTCGTTTGGTTCTTGAGTTTTTCGATATTTGTGACCAACATTTGAGCGTTCTCGGGCAACAACTCTTCAACCAGCGCCATGGTGCTTTCAAGGGGAAGTGAAATCTATGTTGAAATCTATATGATTCCTGCTGACCTCCTTTTACCAACAATTCTGCTGCGAAAGTTTGGTGAAAGGGCTGCAAAGGCAGAAAACAGATGATTGCCTGACATCACATGAGGACATGCTTGGGGAGTTTCAGCAACCAGCTCCAGATTTAGTGGTGCCGAACATCAACGAATGGCTTTCTGTTCTGCGTCCCTGTCGAGATGTTTGAGCCAAGAAGAAGGTACGTGTCGCCTCGTGTGGAGAGCAGATTCTCGAATTGTGAGCGTTTTTGGCAGTGTTCCATGTCCAAGGAACAACCAATTGGAACAACCAATTCAGAAGTGGAGCGAATCCAACTGTTTAACTGAAGGAAAAAGTGCCATGGTCTCAGGTGGGATTGGGGCAGCCTGATTTCTGCCCAGTGCGCAGGTGTGGTGAATTTTAAACAGGCATGGGCAAAGGGTTGCAGGACATCCGATTCTCTCATAGCCAAGAGCCTCGTCATTTGATGATCGACTTGCAAGCATGGAGGCGTGCCATTCCCATTTCCCCTACCTTTAAGACAATGCGACTTGGATTGGAATGTTTGCGGATATATAAGTTATTTAAGTGAGCATCCATGATCTAAACACGAAAGCAAGTGGGCGCAGGGTCCTTTTACCCCACGCATCGAACAACAACACACCATGATGCATCGGAGGCTTTCCAGAGTGGCCTTTGTTTTGTGGCATTGACTAATAGCAACAGCTGCTTGCCAGTTGCTTGCACAATGTTGCAACACTTTGCAAAGCAGCGACTTCTGGATTTCCTTTAAACCTACCCAACCCGAAGGTGCGCACAATGTCAGAACCAAAAAAAAACATAGACTTCTTGTATATCATCGTGACTGCTGTGTTTGCTGCGTCCGGGCTCAGGTGGCACAGGTGTCACAGGTGTCACGTCCCAATGGTGCGCAAGTGATAAAAAATGCAGTCAGAGCAGGTGGATCAAGTGGATGTGAAGGAACCAGGCAACGGATCCGTTGCTTTCTGAGCTGATTGATTTCTAGATCCAAGCAGTGCTGGAGGTGTTTCAAGCATCAGAATCAGCGCTATCGGAGCTATCGGCTTCTGTTTTGGGTTCGGAACGTGAGAAAAGCGAGCTTCGTGGCGGTGTGTAAGGTTGATTTGACCTGAGCTTCGTGGCGGGCACCAGGTCACCAACGACAAGAAGACATCGATGTTGACAGCTGTGGGTCTCAAACCCTACAGCTGAAACCGACACGTAGAGAGCCCCTGGTCCGAAAGACTTGGCGTCGAAAGCAGCGCCTCCACAGCTAAACCATTTCGGTCGAGTGGCAGCGGTTCCTAGGGTCGGAGACCGAAGATTTGTGTACACCCAATGGACGGAATATCAAAAGCTGACAGTTCTCAGAGCCGTTTGATCCAGGAGGGCGTGCGTTCTTCGTAGCCGCTCGATCCGCAACCGTTCGCTGAAAGCCTTCAACCGGCTGTGACCAGAGCTGCCAATCCTGGTTGACTTGCTGAGAGGTCACAGTACTTGACCATCTGCAAACACAAAGGAAACATTGTGCGATTTGTCACAGGCAAATGACAAAGTCGTCTCTTTTTCTTCTAAATTGAAAAAAATTGCTGTGCGAAAGCAAATCTGGAAAGTCGTCTCTTTTCTTCTTTCCGCAAGCTGAATGCAGGATTTGGCAGCATCTATGTTTTTTGATTGAAATTATTGCAAATGCAGCGTTTACATGCGGAACTCAAGGTCTCACAGAGTTACCTAGATGTTTTAAATGTTGCGCGCCAGAAAACGCTCCAGAATTTGTGGTCTTCACATTGGACGGAACATGAAAGGGATGACTAAGGGATGACTTCCTGCTGCGTTTGCGGGAATACACAAATGGGATGAGGGATGACATTGTCCTCCTGTACCACGATCGCCTCTGAGTTGCACCTCACAAGCTTGTCTGGTCGCCAGCAGCTAAGCGTCTGGGGGCAAGAAACACAATGATGTCCACATAACAAGTGCGAACAGTTGCTGCTAATACACACCGCTGTGAGATTTCTGATCATGTAGACCTGCCAGTGGGGCAAAGGGTGGCCACATGGTGTAGATTTCAAGCCGGTGGAAGATTCTCTCTAAAAGAGTTGCTTCTGAAACCGCCCTGAAAACCTCAGGTCGAGTGTGGGTGTCGCCGTTGTCTCTACAATCTGTTTTGGTTGTCCGCTCAAGTTTGCGATTCTGCATCTTCTGTATTCTAAGTCTCTGCCATTTCTATACTAGATCTAAGATGATCTAAGGAGTTTGCTGTTGCCTTAACCGTTCGCAAAAAGCCACCCTGTAGTTGCTTCTGATTTGCAGCGCTTCCCTTTTTATTGCGGCTCTTGCGCAACCAAATCAGAGAAAGGTGGTGCCATGTCGTCGCAGCGTCTATTCAGTTGCATCTTATGGAAGCCTTGTTTACCATGATCTCAGTCTCTTGTATTTCTTTTATTGTTTTCATCTCCATCTGATTTCCAGATACATGTCACATGTCAATGGTTTTTCTTAGATCATGTAGACCTTCGAGACACAAGCCTTCGTCGTCTCTGCAGTTTGATCCCAAGTCGGTTCAGGTGAAAGACACCCTCCACAATGCTTTGATTGAGAAAAGGATGTGCTCATTGAGTGCTTCGATTGCCTTGGAAAGCTTGGAATTCGCGTGCTACTTTTTTTGCATTCTAAGACTGTGCCATTTTTTTTTTCGCATGACAGTTCGGCAATCTGCTTTTGCCTCAAAGGTTCCCAGAAAGCCATCCTTCAGCTGCTTCTAATTTGCAGGGCTTCCCTTTTTACCGCGGCTCTTGCGCAATCAAATCAGAGAAAGGTGGTGCCATGTCGTCGCAGCGTCTAAGCTGCCAATGCTGCGACAGCAACCTCCTTTGTGAGCTTTCGTGGCGAACAGCTCAGACGCCATGCTCTCCCAGAGGGGATCATGTAGCGCAGTGCCCGGTGAGTAACAATTCTGCTTGTCCTGAGACCAGCATGGTCTAGGAGTTGGGTGCCCTTTCTGCTTGTCCAGAGGAGAGCACATGTCTTTTGGACCAAGCAGCGCCGGTTCCGCTTGAACTGGTTTTTTTTGATGCCAGTTGAAGCTTGAAGACTTTCCGTCTTTGGCGATGTTGGTTTACCGTTGCATCTTGCAACTACTCAGATGGCAGAAACTTCTGATGCCTTCTTGCGACTGAAGCCTACTTGGGTGCTCGAGGTGTCACGTGACAGGGATCAACCTGGCAGTGTAGGTTCTGCTTCAAATTTCAGACGTTGAGAGAAGAGGCTTTGCCTCAGCACTTGTCTTGCTGACAATTTCTTGTGTACTTTGTGTGTTCTTCATGTTGAGGTCAGCTCCGTGACCTTGAAACCCGGACGGCGAGCTCCTGTTGGGAAACCGGGGCAGATGTCCTGTACCATTTGCGCCGCGAAGGCGTCGGTTGATGACTTCGGGGTAGAGAATTTGCTGGATGATCAAATTTGGTCAATAGATGTTGCGCTGTTTCTGTCAGATGCAGACCGTAATGAGGGTTGCAGTGAATCTGTCTGATGCTGTCCAGCTAAGATTGTGGGTCAAGAATTTCTGGCAAGAGGGCGTACTTGCAGGTGTCTTTTTGGTAAGCACTCTCAGAAACAGCAAGACAAGACATCAATCCAGGTGCATAGAGGTGTTTGAGCACATGAGGGAAACCGAGCTACGGAATGGCACGTCCACTGCAAAAGGAATTTTGACAAGGCGATTTCCCTTCATTTTTTTCCATTTCCAGTTTTAGGGGAAAACTGTTGGTTCTTTCATTCCTATACAAAAGTCACTTTAGTCACAGCTGCTGTTAGTCTAGGCTAAAGATCCATCGAGTTTCCAGAAGTGCTCCTTTGTTTCGTATTAAAGGCATCAGTCGTCTTGACAACGCAGATGAAAAGGTAATGCGAACTAACGCGAATCTGGATTTCTCCCACATCTCAGTGTTAAGGTGTGATCCAAACGACCTCTGGGCGTGAGCAGCGTGAGCCCCTGCCTCTCCTGGCCTATCAGCTCTCAGAAACAGCAAGTAAAGACATCAATCCAGGTGCCCGATGGTGTTTGGCACAAGCAAATGAGGCGAACCGAGTCATGCCGCACCCACTGTTGCAAAAGGAATTTTGACAAAGCGACTTCCCTTCAATGTCAAGCGGATCAACTCGGGAGCCCTGCTGGTAGTGTCGGGCAGAAGGGGGAGATGTTTTGATTCTCAGGATTTCGTAAGCGCCCAGGAATTCCTCTTTCGAGTTCGCCGAGTTCGCAAGAGCCAGATTCATTCTTTGTCTCGAAAGTGCTCGAATTCGGCGAAAGCCTGTCCTTTAGACTTCGACCACGCTGACTTGTGCCGGCAGGTCAAAGGTAGGAATTGCTGAGGACTGCTGATGCAAAACACAGAAGGAGTTGTTCTAAACGTGGGTTCACAAGTGATCAGGTGGCACTCATTGTTTTCCGTCGTAAAAAAGATCAACACCTGCCACGAAAAAGCCTGGAGCAGGTTTTGCTTGCAAACACGAAAGGCTTTGTGCATCTAACTACACGAGTTATTTCATGGTAGGTGTTCCTTTGTCCGCCAGAAAATTATCTTCCTAAAGGCTTTAGCATCTTTAGCCGTAAATTTTAGCCCATACCGACACAAGTCCACCCACAATGAGAAATCCCGATGTCTGTTGACCAGAAAATCGCCGTTCCAGACCCGGTGCAACAGACGACAGTAGGCCGAGTTGTATGCTCAACAAGACTGACACAAACAGTCACGGACAAAATGCCTTAATGTTCCTTCATTCTAGCAAACAGTTGTTGATGCTCTTGTGACACTTTTTTCGCTGCTTGATGCTGTTGTGAAGCCTTGAGAACCCAGTGCAGTCCCAATATGACAGAATATGAATACAATTTGTCCATCACGCTTGTCCGAAATCTATGCCTGGTTTCAAGAATATGTGTTTCACTCTCAGTGGTTCCTGCCGTTGCAAAGCCAGCCGGTTTCGCTTCGAAAGGCTAAGGACTTACCATGTCCGAGGGCGGTTGTGCTTATACGTCACATGCTTTTTGGAAAGTCAATGCTAGCTGTTTTCAGCAGACATGGCTCAAGCTTGCAAAAATGTCCAAAATTGTTTCACCAGCTTTAAGCCACTCTTGGAAATCCATAGGCGGCATTTTGGTTGAACTCAAGACTCAAGACTCCTTCCGCTCAAATGGTTGCAGAGCACTTTTGGACATGAGAAGCTGACCGAACACTTGCCAGTCATGCATTATGAACATTTGCTAGCCATACAGTTGCACTTGATCCAGTCGAAGATCGTGGTGGACAGAACCATCTAGAGATGCCTTTTAGGTTCGAACTCCACACCAGCAGCAGTTCTGATGTTTTTTTCACCTATGAAACTGCAACATCGCGCTTGGCCCCCATGACCCAAGAAGCAAAGCATGCACAGCATGCCCACCTTGGATGCTGTGGGTGCTGTGCATTTTTCTCCTTGCGCATTCGAATGAAGTGGTGTTGAGGTCCAATCTCTAACCAAACTCACATGATGACGCAGATCAAGTTCTGCTTAATGAAATGATGTAAGTAAAGTTCCATTGCTGCATACTGCGACACCGACATCACCTTCCCAGTTTTGCAAACAGCTGTCCATCACCAATCAGAGCCCGGGCCCAGCCCAGTGGGCCCGTTAGCTCGACATTGAAATCTGGCCTCCAAGAGCTCCTCGGAGAGCTGGCCGCGCCGCTCAGCTTCGGTGACCTCGGTGACCTCGGTGTCCGCCATGTGAGACGGTGACAACTCGGTGACAGTCCGGCGATCGAAGGGCCGGGAGCAAGGCGGATTTTGCACATTTGGTGTTCACCATGTTCACCACAGATATCCACAGATATCCACAGATCCAGAGGTGTGCATCCCAAAAAGATTAGGACAGTCTCAAACGGCCAAACAGCAACTTCTCGACTGATGGCATCTTGCAATGGAACACGAGCACCTTGTTTTGTCAAGTTGCAGCTTCAGCGTGGGTGAAACATGTTTGAAGCCTAAAATGACGCTTTTTGAACGTGTGATGAGTGCCAACACATGGGCTGAGTTTTGCTCCAGAGCGATGCCTCGCCAGAGGGCTAGCACGTCCGGAATGTCTGCAACGACACAAAGGATCCCCAGGGGCTGTTCTGTTTAGGGTTTGCCAATCCTTTTTGACTTTACCTGAGGATAGGGTAGTTGACTCAGTAATTGACTATGGTCTGTAAATTGTATTATAAATACATCAACTACCAGATTGGGCAATTTGTCGATATCATCCACTTCCCCCCATCGCCGTGGAGATTTGCGGCACACTGCTGTGCCAGCCGCCAAGTAAGCGCCTGTGTACAGTCCAGTCAGATTGAGCGCCCATGCCAAGAAGTGTGAGAGTGCCCTTTGTCGAAGATTCCTGTGATACTGGCATCATTGGTTTCCCAATCCAAAGGGGCAGTTGTCAGCACTGTTGTCAGCCTTGTATATCCCAAATCATACGATTGCTGTTGCAGAGGATTGTCTCCACAGCGATGGCTCTGCCCAAACGGATCTGAGCTCTTCCTGACTTATTCAAGCTTCCAGATACTGCTTGTGCCAGTTGAAATAGATTTAGAAACCAGTGGAATGGATCTGCAGAGATGAGTTTCAACACGCCCTAATTGACCTGGCGTGTGTTTTTCGGATGCGTTCGGAGGATTTGTTTTGTGCGTTTTGTCTTCTCCACTTGCTGCCTCTGTGGTGATTGCGGCATGCCCGAGAGTGCCTTCATTCGGGATCAGGCGATTCCGGTCTCTGCCATTCTCTGCCTGTGCAGCCTATGCTTGTGCACACGTCGGGTCACCTTCGCTAACTTCACCCACCTCGTTTCGGTTCCTTCTTGGAATTGAGATGAAGGAAGAGGTGCTTCCCTGCCACTGCTTTAGATAATTAATTGTGTTCTTTATTGTGTTCTTTGGATTTTTTCCAATCCAGTGCTAATTCCAATGATGCCCAGTCAAGCCACGAAAGGAAGCCAGCTCGTCTCTCTGCAAACCAAGCATGTTGAAAGTTCATAATCTTTGTATATTTTTGTCACACTTGCAGGCTTCCGCACTTGCCAGGTCGGCCTGCCGCGTTGCGCACAGCAGCAATAGCAGCCTTAGCCTTCTACCGGGGCGTTTCTGAATGAGGTTCGTTCCGTTGGTTCATCTTCCTCTATGCTCTTTTGTCGTGCGTGCTGGTCGGAACTGTTGCACCCAGCCGACGGTCGACTTCGGTCGATTTCTGACTTTTTTGTACAAAGCAAGACTACTGCGCTTTCCAGGTAGGGCTCAAAAACTATCCCTAACAAGGCATATCTTAATGCAAAAATATGGAAAACTTATTCAACTATTTGCCTTTGGTACCCAGATTTTGAGAGACATCCACGGGAAAAGTCTTTTCAAGAGAGCTGTCATTTGGAATCTTTTTGGATGTTGGGAGCTAAAGTTGCTGCTGTCTATGTCACTAACAGTAAGAAAAGGCATTCTTAGAGTTTGTGCGGTCCTGTTCAGGTCCATTTCGTGTCAACGAAAGTTCCCAAATCGTTTGAAATATGGAATAGAGCCACAAAGTGGTACTTGTACAAAATACCGAAGCAATTCCCGTCAAGCAAGCTTGACGAGTGCATTTGTCCCATTACCCTCGAACTGACAACCTCGAGGCAAGGGATTTCTACAGGACCTGTTTTGCCACTTGCTGAACTTGCTGTTCTTTTCGTGGTGTGGATGGACGCATGACCTCTTTGTCTTGCCTGGACCAAGAATTTCGAATTGCCACTGTGCAGCTCAGAAAAAAGCAAACATTCTGTTCCGAGCTCTCTCCGAGGTCTCTGTCAGTGTGATGCTTTTGTGCCCCAGTCACGGTCGCCACAGTCCTGGCTTGATAAGGTCTGTGTTTGGCTCGGACAGATGTTGAGGCAAGAGATTCTGCCCATTCTACCCGAGCACCTCCTCAGTCTAGTGATTTCTTGTGTTTTTGTGTATTCTCAGGTTGCTTCCCTTTCATACTCTTCAGCGTTTTGGACACAGCGATGCAACAGGACAGCACCGACATGTTCCCCGCGGTGTTTTCAACATCTTCCCTAAATCGCTGTCGTCCCATTGTGCTCTACGGCTAGCTGAAATCAAGCCATGTGAAGTATGTCACCGCCTGTTGGGCTTGAAATTCACCCAGCTTTGCAACCCAACAGGTTCCAGGGTTCCACGGTTTCAACGTCGCTCCAGTTCTGTTCCGTTTGGGCTCGGCAAAGAAACAACGCACCATTGAAAAAGAGATTGAAATCCAAAAGTTTTTGCTGTTGGGAACTAACTTCTCAGGGAGAAGAGTCCTGCTTATTCGACTATGGTACCCCATGCTGCACCTTTGAACCAGCGCTTCTTGGTCCTCCAGTGTCCTTCGGCGCGTTCCTTCTGGCATCAGTGCTGTTTCCAATCAGCTTCTCATCCAGCCTCCGATCATGTGCCCTGCACACATCGCTTAGGAGTTTTCAAAGGGATGTGTCCTGCGACTTCAAAATAGAGCATAGCTAGAGCATAGCTAGAGCATAGCTAGAGCATCTTGTGCATATTGTGCCCTGGGCCTGAAGCTATGTTGATTTTCTTGGGACTTAGGCAGCTATTTGGAGTCAGATATTTTTCTTGGATGCGCGTAGTGCTTTGTCACTGCTTTTCGCTCAGGGCATGTTGCAGTGCTCGATGCTGTCAAGGTAAAGATAATAGGAGGGGGTTGAGCTCAGCTGAAGCTCAGCAGTGTGCTGAATGTGCTGAATGTAATATGAGTTGCTCAGCAGCGCCACGGATTTCATGTATGTTTTATGTCTTTGGAAGGCATCGGATCTTTAAGTCATCGAAGTCTCAATCGGTTAAATGACCTCGACAACACACAGGTTGCGTCTCTAGTAGCACCAAGGATAGCCAGGACCTCAGTCTGAGGCAAGTTTGAGGTCCAAGAATTGGAAGCTAACAAAGCCAGCATAGTTTTATCAAAAGGCAAGAAAAACACAAAATTCAGAACTTGTCCTGATGCCATGTTGATGATGTTGATACTGTTTTTCTATATTTGTCGGTTAAACCGATTAAATGACCATGTTGACCCGCCCTGCACTTTCTCATCCAAGCAAACATAAATGCGATTTGGCAGTTTGAAATGCACAGGTTCACTCGTAGTTCGCGTAGATCTTTGCATTTGCAAAGCGGCCAGCCTGTTTCGCTTCTGAAAGGCTAAGGACTTGCCATGTCCGAGCTCAGTTGTGCTGGCACGTCACATGTTTTTTGGAAAGTCAATGCTAGCTGTTTTCAGCAGACATTGCCCAAACTTGCAAAGGATGTCCAAAATTGTCCCACCTCTGTATAGGAAATCCCCAGGCCGCATTTTGATTGAATTCCAGCAGCAGACTTTTGGGACATGAGAAGCTAACCGAACACTTGCCAGTCTTGCATATGAGCAGTTGCCAGTCATACAGTTGCACCTAATCCAATGGAAGATCGTTGGACAGAACCATCTAGACTTGCCTTTTAGGTTCACACTCCAGACCAGCAGGAGCTCTGGTTGTTTTCCACCTGTGAAACTGCAACATTGTCTTTGGCTGCCGCCATGACCGAAGAAGCAAAGCATGCACGCCTTGGATGCTGTGGATGCTGTGCATTTTTCTTCTTGCATATTCGAATGAAGTGGTGTTGAGCTCCAATCTCTAAGCAGACTCACATGATCACGCGGATGAAGGCTTCCGTTCTGCGCTGAAGCGTCTCTTGCCTGAGACAGACCCTATGCTTGGGATTTTTTGCACTCAAGGGGCTGCACAGCAAACTTGACTGAAACGAAGATGACGAGGTCAGCTTAAAACTGACCTGCAGAATGAGATGTACAAGTTTGCTCAGAAGGCATTCTCTTCAGCAACATGACAAGAACATGACAAGAAGATTGAACAAAGTCCAAGAAACTCAAAAAAGACTTAAAACTTACAGATTCTTCATGTTCTTGTCATCCTGTAAGAAATTGACAGCTGGAGGGAGACCTGGGTCGTGCCTTTGTGCTACCGTCACCGGTTCAATGAAGGAATGAGGTACAACCAATAGGACCAGCAGAGTTTGGACAAGACCAGAGCATGGCATGTATAAAGATATTGGATTTGTATGGCATTGACGGCATTGAGTCTTGATATGTCTTGATCGTCCCACCACATCATGCTTCGGGCATTGGGCATGATTCCAGCAGCTTTCTTGGGCGGCTCCCATCGGGACGTCCGAGGCCATGTCGGCCATCTCCGTTCCTGCCTGTGTGCTGAAGATTCCAGGCCCTCCAGGTCCTCCAGGCCCTGGCCCTCGCTTTCGCAGCAAGACTCGGCTTGATTCGCAGCTGTCCATTTCGACCCTTGCCGACTCTTGCCGACTGATGCTCATCTTGGCAGTTCCCTCAGTTCCATTACCATTCGGACTATTTGGACTTGGACTTCGGAAGAAGGTCCAAGTAAACCCCTCCTGCATTTGTTACACGCGGCCAGCATTGACATGCAATCGAACTACATGCTGGTGAATTCTATTCCCATTTGCAACGCAGACGATGCATGAACGAAGCAACATCAGAAACAGTGTGGATGCAGCCCCATGTGTAGACTGCAGCTACTAACTCAATGGCGTGGGCCGAAATAAAACCAGCAAGGATAGAAAACACAGCCCAATTGGAGCAGACTTGAAAATCAGAATCGATATGAATAAATTGAATTTGATGACGTTTCATAATTTGTTTTGTGAAATTGCCACGTCAGATAGACCATCCGCACCTAATGCAAGAGAATTCCTTTGCAAATGACACCCTTCGAAGGCATGCTGACAAGTCGCGACTTGGGAGATTGTTGTTTTTTTGATGCAAGCTGCCAATGAACATCTCAAGTAGCCTATAGCAACAATGGTAGTACTCAATGGTGTGCTCCTTCAATTTTTGGGTTTCTGCCACTCAAAGTTAAGGACGTTCCCACGAGAAATCCAGCCCAAAAAAATGCAGCTCCCTCGATGAACTCATCGAGCCCAAGGCCCAAGGCGAACCTTTCCTGGGACAAGTCGTAGATGTCGCAAGAGACTTCACAGCAACATGTGCAGCACATGATTTCGGAGAAGATGGCAACTATTGGGGCACCGTACACACATTAAACCTTCACCATTTTGGACGCAAGATCTACATGGACCTTGGCAGTTGGTAACTGCCCCAGCACCAGGCGGGAATTCGTAGACTTCGTTTCTTAAGCTGAAGCCTTCTTGAAACATCAAGTTGCCAACCCATCGCAGGTCAGTCATGGCCTTCGTTTCCAAGAGGTATTGGTTACTCGCAGTATGTCCACATGACAGCTGTGCCGGCTGCTGCCAGAAATGCCACAGCTTCTGTTGCGCCAGAATACCATGACGTCGCATGACGTGATCCTACACGGCAGATTCGGTCCAATCACCTTTAAACATTAAGACCGTTTAAGCTTTAAACATCTTTACACCGCTTAATCAGATTTAGAGCCATGATCCCCAAATCATTGAAACGTTTAAGCATCTCTGTTGTGGGGCTGTTTGGATGGCCCAAATGAGTGATGGAGGAAATAAGAACGGCAGAGCAAAAAAGAAGCACCAGGGTGATTTTAGGGTGACCTGACGACTCACACTTGGAATAAAGAAGTGCAGCCTGATTGAGCGTTTCTGCAAGTGCGCATGATCTCGTGCCGTCGGGTCCACAATCTTTTGGAATTGGTTTCAGCACGTTTAAACATGTGTTTAAACATGTTTAAACGGATTCACTAGGGGCCCCCTACTACCCTGGATTGGTTTAAACATTTTCTGCTTAAACATCGTTTAAGCAAAAACGTCTAAACGAAAAACTGTTTAAACCTCTTAAAACCGTTTAAACCAATCCTAGGCCCAACCCTGCTAGAAGGATCATGTTCCAACCAATCTACTACATGCTTGGCCAGGAATCAATTTAGGAGCTTGCGCCTTTGGACACCTGGAAACTTGACAATTTCACCGGCGCCGGCTTCACCGGGTTCCATGGTCTGTGGACTCATTTCGAACAGAGAACGCTGTAACATGTTCCAAATGTCCCCGGCGCAGGCCTGGCGAGCACGTGCATGGCCGGCAGCAAAATGACGAAATGACGAAAGCGAGGTGTTTCTGTGGGTCATCGCGGTCATCTCTCCATTCGATTTGCATACAGCTTCCGGAAGTCCCTGGTGTTTCATATGATCCCAATGTGAATTCCTAGGACAGTGAAGCTACTCAGTTACTACTCAGTTACTACTCTCAACTTGCGTGAAATCATAGTTCCAGTCATCTAGTTGCATGCTGTGCATGCGTCGCCCAAGAAGTGCGGCACATTCATCAGCCTTTTGCGCTATTCATTAAGCATCGCCTTTTGTGAGCGCAAGCTTTGCAGCGCAAGACGCTGCACGCTGCTGCGGGTCCTGAGAGCTTGAAAACCGGCGGACTCACTGAGCGCTTCACTAGGCGCATCATGAAGCGTATGTAATGCGCTCGTAAGCATTCACATTTCAATTCATTCAATGCTTCATTTCAATAAATTTCAATGTGTTTCTTGAAGTGTTTCTCAGAAAGCGTTACTGAGACGTCGCCTTGAGAGCCTGGGTTTGAGCAGGTTGACCTCACGCCATTTGGCAGATTGGTAATGCTTGCCAAATGGCGTGCCAAATGCATCCAAATGGAAGTACGAAAGCCCAGAAAGCCCAGGTGTCTTGCATTGCAATCATTGCAATCATTGCAAGCAAAGCTGGTACGTTTGGTACGTAGCTTTCACGCAGCAATTCATCACCCATGACGCCATCAAGACGGCGAAAGCGAAAGTGATCAAGGTCACCTTGCCAGCAAAGCCACTGCAAAACACGCACCTTGGAAAGCTGAGGCGTCATCTGAAACGAAGCCTAGCGATGCCGTGACACGTCCGTTAGAGGTTCCTTGTTCACCAGTCACAGGCAGCACAGGCAGCACAGGCAGCGGTCACTTTCCACAGCTCCAAGGGCTGGATGCACTGCGACTGGAAAGAGCTGGCCATCAATGTCATGCCTCGCACATACACCTTCCTCCCAGTCTCATCAAGGGCATGATAAGTCCCTTGGTAGTTCCTTTTGTGCCGTGTCCTCCAAGTTTTCAACTGCCTTCAATTCTGCGCCTTGCTGACATGGCATAGTTCGCTCATGTTCAAATGGCCATGGGTCTCTAAGAGATAAAGTGTGAAGTATGGGCCTTCAAAGCCAGTGCAAAATATCGGACTGAGATGAAGGACCATGTAGATCATTGGAGCCCATTCTGTCGCACAAAAGGGAAAGTCTCAATCTGCGGAAGTTGCAGCGATTGGTGAGATCGGCAAGTGTGAAGAGCATTCTTTGGCAAGAAGTGTCCCAACTGCTGTGGATTTGTTGCGCAGAAACTGAGATTTGACTCTTCTTTGAAGCCGCCGCCACGCGAGCTACTGGAACCTTGCAACCGCAGCAAATTTCAGGCTATGACAATATCACAGAGGCATCATCTCACAAGGTAGACGTCCAACAAAGCAGGTGCCTTGCCTTTGCACTGCCACGTGGAAGAAAGCGATAAGCGAATGCATTACAAACAAAAACGAAATAAGCGAAGTATGTTGAAGGCCGGCCCAAGGTTGGCTGTGTTTTTTGGATTGTTGCCCCCCGAAGACTTAAACAACCCGCCGGATGCAGGGACGTCGTTCCCTGCTTTGAGCACTTTGAACTACCTGCTCAAGAGGTTGTTTGTGTGATGCTCCACCATTGTCGTGGCACCCGTCTTTCAAACACCTTCAGAGTACGCGAAAGAAAAGCTGGGTGAAGAAAAAGGCCACCGCAGCACTTTTTTTGGGCGATCACCAGCATTCCCAGCATTTCCAGCATTCCCAGCATTCCCAGCATTCCAGTCATCTGTCATAGTGCAGCGAGCCATTGGAGTCTAATCGGTGCACATTCAGGATTGTGCATGTTGTGCTTGAGTGGTGGGCCGTGATTTGTGCCTGTCAGCCGTGACAATCCCAAAGATCAAATCAAGCGTGAATGCTCATGCTGTGGTAACCCCAGAGGTAGCCCGGAAGTAAAACCCAGGAATCCGCCGCAGTCAAATATGTTTGTACAAAATACCTCCAGTTGACACAAACGAATAAGACTTAGGTTTTGGTGATAGCTCAGCAGGAAACTGCAACAATGCGTGCGCAATTTGTGAAAAAACCATGCAGCCAAGTTTGAAGCTTTTTTGACAAAAGCCACTCCTTTAAGCTGACGCTCGCTAGCGAATGGTCCTCCCACCTGGAGCCACGTTTCTTCGTCGCGGAAAGGACCCCGCGTAGCTGCCGCGTAGCCTCCCGCAGGCATCGAATGCATCGCGTAGCGTAGCCTCTTTGGCATCTTGTAGCCTGGCGCCTTCGCAGAATCTCCGCATAGGCTGCTGTGTAGGCGATTTTGAAAAGAAACACAGCTTTCAGCCATTGCTTTCAGCCATGTGCCCTGGTCTTCTTTGACAAACAAACGAGTTGAATAATCCAAGTGTCATTCCGCTTTGCCCACGCAACCGTGCACCTTGATTGGCCTCAGATCGCAACAGAGTGCATTCTGTGTTCGCGAAGCACGTGAAGCACGTGAAGAATGTCGGCCATGTGCAGTGACGACAGTGACGACTGGAAGACTTCGCCTTGAGTGGAGCAAGTTTCTGTGCCTGATGGGCCGGGCTTGATGGCCTTGGCGGCGTGTTTTCGGCCGAAATTTACACGGCCAAGGCAGAACACAGCCAGGCCAAGCATGCCGCTGACATTTGACCTGTGCGTTTTGCAAGTCTCCATCGCTCAGCCATGACATCAAGAGCGCACTGAATTCCCGTGAGTCGTGTGCCCCATATCTGCCATGGCAAGATCTGTTGGGATTTTGCGTCCCTTGCCCCTCAGCAAGATTTTCTTTAAGCAGAAGCCGCAAGATTGTGCAGGCAGGGTTCCATGGACGTTTCAAGTGCTCGTACATTTGGAACGCTTGGTACGCTGTTGTAACTACACCACAGTTAAATGCTCTCTTTCAACCGCTCAGCAAGCCAGTGAAATTTCAGGTGTCAAGTGATTGTGCCAACTTCTTTAGATGCAGGATGTGTACATTGTGACATGTGTGGCATGCCCTCCAAAAGCTATATCATCATTTTTATATGCAGCCTAAGCTTAATACCTTCCAAGTGTATCTATCCAACAAATTGCGACTGAGCCTACCATAGAGCAAGCAATCAGTCCCAAGGTCAAAATTCCGAAGATTCAAAGGGTGGGAGCTGCCCACTGGACAGACAAATGATTGGCAAGCCTTTTCAATGACTTGGGGGCATATATCATAAGAAGCTTAAAATTTGGAAACATATCGACCCCTAAACTTGCAATGAGCACTCTGTGTTGCATCGAAAAAACATGGGGTGCTTTCAACAAGCAGAGCTAGTAGACATGGCAAATTTTGCCACATCAAAATGGCTCTCTGCTCGGTCAGATTAGTCAGATGTCAAATTCTCATGTTGTCCTTGGCACTTGCCGCACATGGTCCACAGGTTGCACTGGGGTCCAGCAGCCTCCCAGATGAAGAGCGACACTTCAAAGAAACCTGCAGGCAATAGCCAGCCCAATATGTCATTTTGTTCCCATCCTCTGCATTCACAGCCCAAAGGTTTTAGCTCTACCGCAGGCGGCAGATTTGACGTCTGAAATTCTTAAACTAAAGACGCATGGGCTGGACGGGCTCGAACTGAAAGATCGCAGAAACGGCGTGGTTGCCTTACTTTCTGAGGCACAAGAGCAATAGCATGCCCTTTGTGATTTCATACAGAGTGTATAGGATCAGATGACGTGTCCACTGTTAAAGTCCAGCTTGGAGGTGCTTGAGACCACCCAAGTTCTGAAGCTTCAAGCTTAGTTCTGAAGCAAAAGGGGGGAAGAAACTGATGGAGCTGCTCCAGAGTTCCAGGGCTTTGACCAGAAATGCAGCGAATTTGGGACAAACTGCTCGAGGCAAAATCCAGTCACAACAGGAATAAAAGCCCCACAAGCTTCATCGAAAGTATATGTGGGTGCAAGGGATTGGCAGTAGGGTTTTGCCGTTTCAGTGCTACACCATGATTTTGAATGTGCAGATGTTTGGGGTCCCATCAGTAAACGACAGATCTGATGCATGTTCCGAATTCTAGGACTGGAAGCCAGTTTAGGCGGTTTAGCCGGTTCAGCTAACTGCAAGTGTGAAATATGTGAAACGGGTGACACTTGGAATGACCTCCAGAGTTCGCAGCGCAAACGACAACTGCGCGGAGCTCTTGGAACACGGCGAAGCTGTGGAAGCTGCGCACGGAATTTGAACCTCGATCCGACGGATCCGACGGAGCCGATGTCTTTTGTCGAAGCGTGCTCGGACTCAGCTATGTGCACAGCTACATTTAGATCTGTATCAGGTAAGAAGCATTGACTTGACACGGACACATTGAACTTATTCTTGTCTTGGGCGACCAATCACATAGCCGTGGCACTGACAAGGGCCCGATCTCTGCTAGGCTCAGGGCAGTCCTACAAGCAAAGTCGAAGTGCTGATCTCATGCTGTGGACGCCTGTTGGTCATGACATGCAATCCTTGAGGAGGTTTCACAATTGTGCGATGTGTGCAGTATGCTGTTCTGTCTTTGCAGAAGCTGTTCCTATTCTTCCTGAGATACCCCAGAAGCATTTGAAGGCGCATAGCACTGTAAGTTGACCAAACTGTTGGGCAGACGCCGGCGAAGGATTTCCTAGCCGCTCCCCGAAACTTGCCACTGCAGTCAGCTTACTGAGCTCTGTTCATGGGACCGTTGTCCACATCCACACTTTCCAGACTCCGCTTCTGATTTTCTGGAAATTTTGTTTCCAACTTTGGAGCCACATCGTAGCGTGGCATCAAGTGCCTGGGCAGTATGATTTTCGCTGGGTTCGATTGGACATGGCAAGCAGGATTCACTTGATCTTGCCTTTACGTCTACCTGCCTTTAAGTCTACCTTGATCCACGACCACACGGTCTTTGGATGCTTTTGTTGGGAATTTCCAGAGGCCAACACGATCCCAGAATGCGATGCTCATGTTGCAGTCGGAGCAGGTTGGAATCGAGTTCTCCAAACGCCAGGTGCAGAATTGGTGCTATCGAAAGTTCCAGAGGAAGCCACGGTTCCATGAGTTTCTCTTGTGTATGGCATCCAACCATCATAGAATGTCCGAGAAGCTCTTGACAGTGGGAGCTCACTGTGGAGTTGATTAAATTGACTTGAAAGCTCTTCTGGGACATTGCTTCCATGGGGGAATGATCTACAAAGATGAGAGAAAAAGGTGAAGTGAACATTTGTAGACTCACCCGAAGACATGGGCTTCGGCGTGTTCGTGTAGGCCATTTGGAATTTCCCTGAGAATCCCAAGAGAGCCTTCCAATTTCGGGAGTAATGGACAGCCAAGGACGGCTTGGACTTGCTTTGCTTCAGGATGGCAGGGAAGGGCAAGGGAAGCAGAAATAGGCTGGCATTAACCCCACGGAACACCCTAGTCTTGAGTTTGTGACCTTCACCAACTGGGCGAAGTGGGCTAGGTCGGCGAGGTGAGGGCGCTGGCAAGGAAGACAGCAAAGACGTCAAGGGTATTCTTCATAACATTGCTGCAAGTCGATTGAAAAACCAATGCCACTTGGTTCATCAAAGGATGCACATCCATAAAACCTTCACTTGGGTGAAGAGCGACCTTACAGACATTTCGTGATATTAGCCATTGCAAACTGGGGGCCCGACCTCGTTTCAGAAACCAGTCGTGAAAATATGTTTCTGGGGATGCTGCAGGGGAGCAAGACGCCTGTTGATGCCTGTTGCACCAACCACCAAATCATAGCGGTGCAACCACAGTGTAAACCACGTAACCACCACTGACGGTGTAGCGTGTAGTGTGTTCACGCAGTGCTTGTGTGAAAACGCTGGTTTCCCAAGCGGATTTACCAGAATAATTCAGGTCCGATGAAAACACCACGAGTTTCAAGGAGAACACTGTGAACACAATTTGTTGAGAGATTTGATGCCATTTCATCAACATGTTTTTCTCGTCGACGCATCAGGTTAGTTGTTGCCCGCTCAGTGCCCTTGCAGATTCAGCGACCTCGCTAGGGAGTCTGGCAGCTGGGCCCTGCAGTGATAAAGAACAGAGCAAGTTGCCCTCACTGAGGGGGCTGGCCCAATGTCAGCGATCCCGATGCCGCCCTGAAAGGTAATCTTTCCAGCCCTGATTTAAGTTTGGGCTTGCCACTCCTCTCACATTTTGATTCCAAAGAAACATGTTTTCCCCATTTTGGACCCTGCAATCTGCAAGTGCTACCCGCGCCGCCGCTGAGCTGCAGCGCCCAAGAAGTCAGGATGTACGTTGATTTGCCGGCGAGAGCCACGAAAGGTTAATTGCAGGATATTGCAGGTGCAATTCGAACGGTTAAACGAATTGGAGCTATCAGAATCAAGCCTGATTTCCCATGGGCAGGACGCATGTTTGGTGCAGTGTTTAATCTTTGCTGTTAGCGATGCTTGGAGTTGAGTGTCGACGGATGGCGACTTTACTCTTGACAGAGACTGCGAGTTCTATAACATACATGACACGCCCTTGCATGCCACGACGGTGAGGATGGGTTGGAGGATGGGTTGACATTGCTCCACCTTTCCAAGCAGCCTTTCAAACCCTTCAGCTGAAGGAAACAAATTTTCAGGCCAAACATCCGACCTAAACTGACCTAAACTCGTGGAGTTTCGGACACTCGATTTTGCTGTCGCTCATGAAACTCGTTGCGTACCCAACGACAGCTGGCCAGCTGAAGCACTGAAGCACTGAAGCACTGCTGAAGCTCGAAAGTGCTGTTGTGAACTCCAACAACTTTTGACAGCCACAAAATGACCAAGTTTACGCGCGTTTGTTTCTTTGACACTTTTGGTGTGCTTCAAACTCGATGAGAAGGAGCTTGAAGGAGTTTGCTTTTGAAATTTTCAAGGTAGGACCACTCTGCAGATGTCTGAGACGGGCGGAATTCGTGCGTCTTTGAGAATTCCCAGTTTCCTATTCGAAATTTAACATTCAGAAAGAGAAGTAGATTTTCATGATAGTCTGCCAACTTTGCCCGTAAATTCTTCTTCGGAAGCTCGCCTCATTAGGGCTTCCTGCAGCGTGATCACACGAATTGTTTTGTGGGTATCAAAAACCTGAGTGCTTTCTCAAGCCATGGATTTTCTGCTTGAATATGCCCTCGGAGTTGTAAGTACTCGGCTGGCTATGTACGCTGCTTACATCCCAGTTGGCTATGTACAGTGCTCTTTGGCCAAGTCAAAACTCACTCACCCTTGTAATTGAAGCGGCATGGTTTGTGTCATGATCCAATGCAGACGCAACCGCAACTCCCTTCAATTCTAGACAGCTGGCTTGATTTGTGTGTCCTGAAAAGGCAACTGGTCCTTGCAGAAACTTCCATACCGCTCAGCAACCAGGAGATGGCTTCTAAATCATTCCAGCGCAAAGTACTGGAGAGGAGACAGGTTTGCCCATCGCAATGTTTCACTGCGGACATGATGAAATGTGCATGGCAAAAATTCTGCCCGATAGGGAGTTGGCTTTGAATTTGCCAAACTGCTCCAGAGTTTGGGACGCTTTTGAATTCCAATTTGAAAGAGAACCAAGAGGCAGGCACTCTTTTCTCAAATCCAAGCTCCTTATGGGGACTTGAGCGCTGAGAATCGTCCAGAGTTCATTGGAGTTTGGAAAATACATGAAAATACAATGGTAAAACAGATCATAAAACTCCATACCAAGCTGGATCTGTGGCCACAGATGCCATAGGCTCCAGATATCTCCAGATTCAAGCGTGTGGAACCGACAACTTGTTGACATCCTTCGTTTCTAGACGGCTGAACCGGTCGTTGAGGCCAGGCTTGCGGGTCTCGTCGTGTTCTTCAGATGACTTCTGCCCAGTTCAAAGCGCCGGAGAGGGGACTGGTTTGCACATTGTAACACTTTTTTGGCATATCACGTTCGGCACATCACGTTCAGTCCGTGACGTGCGCATTGTGAAAACTCGGTGTGATGAGGAGTTGCCTTTGTTTTCTTCAAGTAACGCCTTGAGATGTTTGGAGCCATAATTTGAGCTGCCAACTTTAATTCGACATAGATTTGCAGCAGGGTCATTTGAAAGCCGAGTTTGTTTAGAGCTTCCATTCACGGTGAAGTTCCAATTCTTTTCTTTGCCCCCACCAGAACACTGGCACTAGTTGGTGCCTCAAACGTCAAATTTTATTTGCTAACAACTCAGCACCCCAAAATTTTGTCTTTGCCGAATTTGCATGACTTTGCGCTCAATATTTGTTCATTCGATCATGTGAAGTCTGTAAATACCCTTTGCGGCATGGCATTCCAAGAGTGCTTTGAGGAATGTTGAGTAGCTCTTGCTTTCTGGGTTGTTTGGGATTTGCGTGTGACACAACTCTTTGACAAAATTTGATGCCCGCATTTGGACAAGTCGATTGAGTTTTGCTCGGATTCTCCGATATGCGCCTGCTGTGCAGAGTCTTTTGAGCATCTCAACCGTCTCAACTCTGTTTGCTTCCCAATTGCTCGAGAGCATTTCTACAGCGAGCCACATTTCGAGAGCACCATTGGCTTTAGCCGCTTTAGCCCATGCGGGTTTGGCCACACCACATAATGACGGGACAGATTGTTTTCTTTTTGTCAAAGCAGTTTCGAAGCCATGCAACGGCATCGACCGTGAACAGAGGTGGTGTGTCAGCAGTTGCTCAAAGACCCTGGCTGAACCTCCAAGGATTACATATTTCAATCATTTCAATGAAACAACGTGTCAATAAGAAGATAACTGTGGTACACCATGGTTGACAGTAGTCGGCAATGATTGTGTTTAAGAGTTGCAGTTCTACAAATCGGCACACTTCTGCCAAACCGCTTGAGTAGGGTTTCATGTGTGAATGTACCACGTGCCAAAGCAGCATGGTGGACCCCAGTTCCGTTTAGGTGCATGCACCTATACTAGTTACAAAGGCTTTGTTTGGCCGCTCTGATCTTCAGAGGCCTGCTGACCAACTTGCTAAAGAACCATGATCTTGTGTGATGCTATTGATTTCGAAACGCATATTTGTGACACAGCACTTTGATGTAGTGCCAGTCACTTTGCAAAACCCAGAGGTTTGCAGACTTTCCAAGTTCATTCGGCGCACCGTGAAAATTTTGATGCCAAGCCCAGACGAGACGACTTGAAGCTGAGCCCATGCTCAGCATCATGTCTTGCACATTTGACATTCCCCGGAGTCAGCTAAAGCACAGTAGTGCCAGACTCAGGAGCAAAACCTTGAGCTGTTCAAGCTTCACTCCGATTCAAGTAGGCTTTGCTATGCGGATCAGACAGGTCGTCGGGAAAAGAAAACAAACCTCGTCCTCCTTTGCAATTACTGTTTCCGTCAGATTCTGGTGACTTTTTGTCCAACATTGAAGACAAAACAAGGAGAGAAATATCAGGATGAATTTAATCAAGTGGATCTTTATATGATAAGTTATTATTGGGTATAAGGCCATAGTGCCAAGTTTATCTTGATATGATAACTTATTGAGTATACGGCCATACGGCCAAAGATGACCGACCCAATGGTTGGATGATTGAATTCTTCATCAACAATCGCCCCATTGAGCTGCACGAACCCCAAAAGAGATTCCCACAACCGAAAAGAATCTGAATTCGGACTATTGATTTTTGGAACTGATGCATGATTCGAACAGATAAATCATATGTGACAATCAACAAGATACCCAAGAATCAACTCTCATGGGCACGATTGAATACGATTGACAGCGCAAGTCTAGCATGTAAGTTGTATCAAGTTCTTGTGATTGTTGTGTGTGGTGTGTTGCAGAACTGTGGCTGGAGCCTTCTTGTCTTCCTCCGCTCTGATCCGCTCATCTGCTTTTTTCCTCATGGATCCCGCAGACAGTGGTGGTGCACGATTGACTGAGACAGCTGAGACAGGTCTCAACATCAACGCCCCCGTGGCAGACGAAGAGTCGAGCTTGTCCAGCTCAGGTGAAGGTCCCACTTCTCCCACTTCGCAAGAGCATGTGCAGGATGTGCACGAAGTGGAGCACGATCATGCAGTCCTCGCATCTGGTGACGATGTACAGGTTTTTCGTGGCCAGTGGGACGACGAGGGTGTGTACTTCTATCAGGCTTACAACGATGAGATTGCAGAGTGGGCAGTTNCATCTGGTGACGATGTACAGGTTTTTCGTGGCCAGTGGGACGACGAGGGTGTGTACTTCTATCAGGCTTACAACGATGAGATTGCAGAGTGGGCAGTTCGACACCAGCAGTTTGGTGGGCCTCAATTCAACCCTACACGCATGACTTGGATTAAGCCCTCCTTTGCTTGGGTCCTTTATCGTTCTGGTTATGCACGAAAACACAACCAGACACGGATTCTCAGGGTGAAGCTGTCGCACAGTTCTGCTGCAGAGCTCCTCAACAACTGCCAGTGTCGGACAGGAGGAGGAGGCTCCAAAGGCCGTGTACAATGGGACCCCGAACGAGATCTCATGTCAGGAGATGGCAGGGCTCCACGAGAGATGCTGCGTCGCCGTGCGATCCAGATCGGTTTGAAGGGTTCACTCTCAGAGTTCTATGTCAAGAGCGTGATCGCCATTGAGGATGTCACTGAGCTTGCGCATCGTGTCCAAGCAGCACACACTGCGGCCGATTCAAAGACGGCCATGTCACAGCTCCTGCCAGAGTTGCCAGTGGAACGTCCGTATCTTCCAGCTCTGCCAGTACCCGTCCTCACTAGGCTACGGATGCTGCCTGGAGGTGGTCCTCTCCATGAGCACAAGAGCAGGAAGCATAAGAAGCATTGAGCAATCGCCGGACATATCTTGACAATTCTTGACATATCTTGATCAGCTAGAGCTGGCAGTGTTTGAATCAGTTTGGCATCGTGCTTCGCTCTTTTCGCTAGCGGTTCTCAATGGTTGTCAGGGCCTGGCCTAACGTACTTGTACAGATGTGCCATGTACAGAATGGTCGCAATGCAGTTGCCATATGCGAAGCACAAAAAGGAAGGTATCTATTGGATGGCAGATGGCTTGGGCTCCACAGTGGAATTTTCGGCCCTGGAAACCTGTGTGACCTGGAGAATCCTCAAGAGTTGACCGATAGACAATGACGTACTATGATAATCTTTGAAATAGTATGACTCATCCTCTCTTGCATGATGGTTCCAAAGGTAAACTGCAAGTGCAGTAGTTCTTGCTCAGATAGCACTACTATGGTGGACCTGTGATACCATTTCCAAGTTTCTCAGTGAGTTCAATTGCGGCAATGTATGCTGAAGCAAGATAAACTGTGGCGAGGTTGGTGCAAGATCCAATCCATGATTTTTCAGCTGTAAATTAATTCTGTCTCACTTGATCATTTACTAGTACAGTTCCCAGTTGCAGATCCCTTTGTGGTTAATTAGTTTGTGCTAGCCTATGACAGTTTACGTGTTTCTCCTCCAGGTAGACTTCTCAGTTCTTTTGGCTTACATCAATCATGAGCATCGCGCAAAACATTGGTCTTCCTTTCACTGATATTTTTTCTTGACATGACATGACTTGACTTCGGCACTGACAAAAATGCGTTGCCCCTCCAAAGTGACCATTGCGATCATTGATAGCTGCCAGCAGATGCCATGGATTCATATCAACTGGTGCTGCAATTTTGAGAATGTTTATGTTTATTAACACGTCATATCAGACATTGAGATCAGTCTAATCTAATCAAAGTCCACTGTCCTTTTGGTGCCTGAAAGCTCCTGCAAGCTGCCAAAAACCAGATGCAGCCGTGCTTGTCGCAGATGTTCATGTCGCGAGTCTGGAGTGGTCTACGTTATTCGAACCACAGCAGCATGATTCGGTCGCAGTGACAAAGCGGATGCTGCTATTTCTGGTTCAGGTCTTCTCTGACCGAGCTCATTCTCACTGGAACTCAAGTTCTCCTCGGTGTCATGGAATGCAGCCATCGCGTGAAAATATTGGTTGAAGTTCTGGATGTTTGCAGCCGCTTTTTCAAGTGTGCCCCAGGGGTTACAAGTCTCCTGTGAACATACAGATTGAGAATGGTTGAGTTCAAAGCCCACTAGACTTCCACGCCTTTGTGATGTGAAGCTACAACATGGACCGTTTTGCTCGTTTTGAAATCAATGACCATGTTGATCCGTCGCAGCCACATGAGTTCAAAGTGCTTGTATCTCCGTATTTTCGACCACGGTGAACCGCGCAGCTGAGACTAACTACCGGGTTTATCGTTGTTCACCTTTTTAGCCGGCAGTTGCGTTTGTGAAATGTAGTTGTGCAGCACACTGGAAGCTGACAATTCTGGCAAACATGTTTCAAAAAGTTTGAGGGAACGTAGGAGAATGTAGCTTTCAACCTTCAAAATTGGGGCTTCACAAAATCATCAGAATTGGTGACCTTTTTAGGTGAAACCAGCCTTCCACAGTTGAGTACCTTGCACGTGCAACCGAGGTGGTTGAAATCATGATGCCTTGGGCCATCCGAGCTTTGTCCATCCTGGCTCTACTATGCCCGGCGATGTCTGATCAACGCGAGGCAAGTCTCTGACGGTGATTCTGACTTTGATGTTTGACACAAACGTATAAAATATTCAAAAATTGTTGAAAGGATCACTACGCTTGTATAAGGGCGTCATAACTTCATGCATCAAAGCTAGGGTTGCCCCCGACAGGACACCTGTGAGGACTCCGCGCTCCTGGCAAAAACCTACAGAACTTTGCAGACGAGTCTTGCGAACGCCGAGGTGATGCACCAGATTGCTGAGGCAAGTGACGCTAAAGGACCCACTGATTGCCCCGATGAGGCAAGCCTGAACGCTGGCATCTGCCGCCAGGTTGCAGGGAGTCAGCTGTCGTGTCTTTTTCACCACTGGGTCCTGCCAAAAATCAGCATGTAATGCGGGAAACAAAAAAAACGACTTACCAGAATGGTTTGGCTCACGGTGGTTTCAACCATCAAAAACTGGTGCTTGATTATTGGGCTGACCACGTCAATACACATAAATTGATGACGCAACCTTTTTTACACCCAAAACTCCCACCTAAGAACATCAGCTGGGGATGGATGTTGTTGAACCAAAACTGTGTACCTGTTCGAATCATACCAGATAGTGCCCGGCCCATGCTGGGGCAGAAGTTTCGAAAAAATGAAATGGTTCTAAGATGTTCTAAGAAGTCAATGGCCTATGAAAGTTTTTGCGGTGCAGAAGCAATAAATTGTTGAAGTTGTGAGGTGCATCAACGAATGAGTAAGTGGCTGTTGAGATGCCAATGAAAGGACATGAATGAATACATGCACAACTGACCGAATGATAAATGAATGAATGAGTTGGTGAGTCGATGAATCAATGAACCAATGAATCAAAGGTCCAGTGAACCAACGATTCAGTGAATCAACGCATCAATCAGTGAATCGACGATTCAGTGAATTAATGAATGAGTGAAATAGTGAGTCGATGAATCAGTGAATCAACGGATCAATGAATTCAATGAATCGATGAGTCAATGACTCGATCGTGTAATGAGTCGATGATTCAGTGAGCCTATGAATCAATGAAGCAATGAATCAAGTAGTCGCTGATTCAATGAGTCTTTGAGTCTCTGAATCAATTCAATGAATGTATGAATCAGTGAGTCGATGAATCAATGAACCAGTGAGTCGATGAATGAGTGAATTCGTAAGTCTGAATCAAGGAGTCAGTGAATGAATGAATCAGTGAATCAATGAACGAATGAGTTATCGCTGAATCAGTGAATCAATGAGTGAACGAATGAATGGATGAATGGATGAATGAACGGATGGATGGATGAGTGAGTGAGCTACCTCTTTGCTGAGCTACGTCTTCACTGAGCGACCTCTTCGCTGAGGTACCTCTTCTCTCAGCTACTTCTTCTCTGAGCAGCCTCTTATCTGAGCTAGCTCTTCTGTAACTACCCAATTCCTCTCTTCACGCAGCTGCTACAATGCGTTTAGCAACCTCCAGCTGCAATCCCGCAAAGCACAAGACTAGCACCAGGTCAAAAACTACCTTTCGCGCAGCTCTTGCAGTGCGTTAAGCGACCTCCGCCAGGTTGCAAGCCCCAATAGCAGGAGCGTCGCATCACATCGACCAACATGCAGAGTCAACATCGCAGAGTCGACCACACAAATCCGGGGCTGCTCCGATCCCCGCAGTTTTTTTTGCGACTTTTTGGTGAAATCAAGCTCTCGCTACAGTCTTGCGCGCATTTTTTCCGACCTCATCTTCCAAAAGTGCTCCGATTCATTTTTTTTACGGTTTTGAAGAGCTCCAACAGTCTGGTGCGTTTTTTCCGGTTTTATCTTCCAAAAGTGCAACTTCGGTGACCCCAACAGCCACATTTCCCAAGAAAACACACGGCTTCGCGCCCGAAAGTGTTTTCCCCTGTGAGTTCACGCGCTCCCAAACTGTTACTCTTTTCTACTGCTCCCACACGCGAACTGCCCTTGCTGACTCTGTGGGTGACACGATGACAGAACTGCCCCTGGACATTTTCGAACTAAACTTCCTTTGATGAGGATGGCGTCTAGATGCGCCTACCAACCCCCAATTGGGAAGCTCCAAAAAAGTCGCCAAGATAGACCTGCGGCTTGGTCTCCAAGTCCGCTGCCAAGATTTGGCATTGGGACAATGCTGGAACAAAACCATTCCCAACGCCAAAAATATTTTGAAATTGCAGGGTAGGCTTCCGTTTGTATTGATTCCGACATTGATTTAACATAATTGACCGAATTCATTGGCCGAATTAGCCCAAAGTTGTTTTTGGGAAAGGGGCTCCTGCTCCCAGTTGACAGAACGAAGTTATACTTGCAGAATAGGCAGAATTAACAAAACAAAGAGGTTCGCAAGTCAACAGGTTTTGGTGCGCTAGTTGAAAAACAAATTTGTTGATAACCATTACAGCTGGCAGTTGCAACCCCTTGCGTTTTTTTCCACTGTTTGCTTTCGCAAAATTCCAAAAAAGAATCTATCAACGCAGGGCCCAAAACCACAAAATCAAACATAATGGCTGGGCAAGGCGCCTCCAAAACGGATCCCTGCGCGCGTCCAACACACAGCCTGGGAAGTCACCGGTGCCTCACCCCAATCACATGTTCTCAACATCAGATTCACTTCTTCTCAATTTCGCATTGGCTCAGCACCACATGTTTAGTAAGCAGCATGCCATTCCTACAGGGGTTGTTTAGTGTCTTTGCAACTCAGTGTCAGCAGATCGCAGTGGAACTGCTGTATCCTGATGACATTGACACGAAACGCTTTGTTTTTTCGCGGAAGCGCATGTCGGTGCTTCAGGCTCTGTTGTACCATGAGGAGCACCTTCGGCTTGGCGCCAGAACGGTCTCAAAATGCGTGCGCGTTGGAACTGAGGTGCCAAGGTGACTTTTGTCTGTTTGGGATAGCGCCGCGCTATTTTTTCTGCAAGTGGAAGGTTCATTGGTGCTGCGCCTGTGTACTTAGTTCTGTGGTGTTTTGCGGCTGTATGTTGTTAATCACATTGGGGTGGCTGCGCCAAGGCTGCCATGATGAGTTTTGTTAGGTTTTTTCGTTTTTGGCGGTGATAACTTTCCTTTTCAATATCATTTTCACAAAAACGCTTGGTAATCAACTTTTTTTGTTTGTCGCCGAGATCCAGTTGTGGAGCAGCAATGCATGTTGCCAGTCAGGGCGCGAATTATTTCTGGTGCTTTGCAACTCAGGGTTTGCAGCTTGAAGTGGAGTGGCTGCATCCAGTTTCCTTAGTGCGGCGGCCGTGTGCGTAGTTCTTTTGTGTTTGCAACTGCGCGTCGCGTATCGCATTGGAATGGCTGTGCTGACGTTGCGATGACAAGTGTTTGGTGGTTTTTCTCGGGTTTGGCGCTGGCCATTGTCATTTCTCAAAACTCCGACGGTTCAAAGTCGAACTTTTTTGCTTTGGTGCCGCGGTCCGTTTCCACGCAAACCGCAGGTAGTAATCACAGGTTTTGTTTTAGACGCCCAGGCACAAGAAAAAGGTGCAACTGATCCTTTGAAGATGATTTCAATGAGTTTTGCCCCATCATCTGGGAGCAAACTATTTCAAAAAACCCTGGCCTCGTTGTCCGTAAAAGGGCGTCCTGTCCACCCGAGTAACGCGCAAATGCAAAAAGAGGAATGCTAAGCAAAGACAACACTTGAGAGAAGCTGGCCCCACCTGCCCTGAAAGAATCCTTCCTCTGCAGCACTTAGATACAAGACAAGACGTGTAAATAAAAGTGAAGGGGGCATGGAGAACTGATTCTCGGCCCACCCTTGCGTAGAGAGCCAACCCGTCCACCCAGAAACAAAGTTATCAACAAAAGTTTCCGCAAGTTCATCAGGGTAGCAAGTGCGTGTGCAACTTCATCAGCGTAATAGCATATGCACCTTGTCCACCCCACCCAACCCAACCCAACATTGCCCATCACAAAATCCCCGGTGTTCCTGGTGTCGCTAATAGGGCCATCAGCAGAAACAACTATAAGGTACACTCGACATGATTCAAGTGAGGGAGGTTGTTTGAAAAAAACCCTGTCTTATTGTCCCCAGAAGGGCATCCTGTTCAACCCAGTCATAACACATAAATGCAAGAAGCGGAGCAGTTGAGAGAACCTGGCCTGATGTCCCCTGAAGAGACAACCCTTCCACCACGCAGAAACGGCAGACTAGATTCAAGACAAGAAATGCAAGAGTGAAAAAGGGAATTGAGAATTGATTCTCGGCCCAACCTTGCTGAGAGGGCCAACCCTTCCACCCCATAAACCAGAAGAAGGTACAAAACACAAGAGATGCAAAGGAGAGAAGATTGTTTGAAAGATCCTTTACTTCATCATTTAAGCATATTCTAACTCTTTTAAAGAATCTTTGCCTGGTTGCCACAATAGACAGGCAACCCATCCACCCCACAAACAAAGAAATGCAAAAAGAGCAATGCCAAGCAAAGATAACCCTTGAGAGAAGCTGGCCCCACCTGGCCTGAGCGAACCAGGGGGATACCCAAGATAGCCATGTCAAAGGGGGAAATGATGATCAACCATGAACTTGGGGGCGCCCGACAATTTTCACACAAACCCCAACATCAAACATGACTTGCATTGCGCGAAGCTTGGGAGTTTGGGTCAGCCACTGCCCTGAAACTTTTCAGGTACTGGCCTGAACGCATGCGCAAATTGCTACACTTCTGCATCGCCGCCGGTAAATGATGTGCCGCCCAATGCCACTCTTGATGGCTTTCCGAATGGTCGATTGTTTTGCGG
The DNA here is from genome assembly GCA_003297045.1 of Symbiodinium sp. clade C Y103. Lineage (NCBI taxonomy): Eukaryota > Dinophyceae > Suessiales > Symbiodiniaceae > Cladocopium > Cladocopium sp. clade C. The sequence continues at coordinate 88,961 of BGPT01001240.1, read as the reverse complement.
TCACTTCGCCGGAAAAGGAAACACTTACCTTTGTTCTCAATGAAATGTGGCAAGTCCAAGAATGTTGCAAATCCTTTTTCTTGTCGGGGGTATTGTATAACATGTGATTTCAAGACGTTGAGCGATACCGTATTTTCTTGACACAGTGGAACAGCACAAACACAAGAGACAAAACCTATTTCAAATTGGTGGATTTCTGGCCGTATTCCAACGAAACAAAACCGTCGACGAGAATGCTCCTAGTTTCATTGTGGAAAACAACAACTTGATATTGTTGTGACCCAAAGTTCTGTACCTCAGAAATGATGTGTGACCACTGAAATTCACTCTGAAACCAATCATCGAGCGAAAACTGCAGCTCCCGAGGCTTTGATTGTAGCAATTTGTAGGCCCATTTCCAGAGGTTTCGGCTTCCACCCACGGCCGAGGAAACGGAGTCTTTGTTTGCAAAGGCTCTAAATTCAATTTCAAAAATGCAAATGATTACCTGCAGTGCAGGGAGTTCACTGCCACTTGACAGGGGTCTGGGACAGAGGCTTTGTTGAGTTGCGTGGACATGGATCGGTGATCGTCAGTGGATGAGGGCTCAGGAGGGAAGATGTCTGATGGATTTTGTCACATAATGTCATACAAATGGTTTGTACAATTTTGTTCGATGCTGTTGCTCCAGGAAGAAGAGGAGGAAGTCATTTCTTCATTGTCTCCAGCGGTAGAGGGCTGGATGTTCAGAACCAAATCTGTTTTGTAGCCTCGGACAGATTCCATCTTATTCTCACGTTCTTCACATGTTCGCTTTGGTTTATCCGTACTTTTTCTTCTTGCATTGTTTGTTTCAACCTGCGTGAAATGTCAATTTGGTTGATGTATGTAGTGTCGTTGCTGTGTTTGAGTACATAGCCACGTTTTATCGCGTTTTGGACATTCATCTCTTTCTATGTTGAGACTGTAAACAGCCAGAGACAAAACCGCTGTTCTTGGTTTCATCTCCACGTTGGTTAAAAACAACAGACTGCATGTGCACTCTCTGAATGCAAGCAGTGGAGAGAATGGCCCACCCCAAGCCCCAAGCAACCATTTTTGTTTTGAACTTGTCTGCTCATTTTTGGGAAACCTTCTCTCTGCGAAGATCTCAGGCCGCCCAAGTCTGTGGTGAATCTACGATTACAAACGTTGGAGCCGTATGCTGTGTGGGCAATTATGCGTGTGGAGCGTCACCTGTTCGCACAGACAAGTCGTGTACGGAATGATGTGGGACGATATGGCCATGTGGGCACCTCTGGGGGAATATTTGGGTTTTTGAACACCCTTTGCCAAATTCTACCAGCTACTTGGACACAGCAGGGAGGGTGACATGACCCGCAGTAAGGTGTTGCTCGTGCTTGGGCCACACAACCTTACAGTTGTTCAGGTCAACGTTCTCTCTGTCTTCTGCCGGCGGATGCCAAACTGATATGCCCTTTGGCACTGGTTGGGATTCATGTCCATCATGTGCCATGACTTCGGGTTTCAATTCAATCGCTGTTGTTTATGATATCCCTGATGGATGGGTGATGTTTCAACGGAACATTGGAACATGGATCAGGACGCATTGATCTTGTGAGATCAGTTGCCAGTGGTTTCCGTTTTTCTTCTGCGATCGTACCATAAGCTTGTCGGGATGCCTGTCGAGACCAGGTGCTGTGGCGAGTTTGGTCAGTTAAATATCTTTGGGACATGCAGCGGCGGAAGTGCATCTGTGATGACGAGAGTGACCGGCGTCCGCACCATGAGTTGTCGAGGAAGAGGTGCTTGTCTTTTTGTGGATGCCAAAGTGTTGAGAGATGTGAAACTCGCAGCAAGTTGCGTTCTTTTTTTGGCTGGTGGTAGCGCAAAGTAAAGCAGCGTTCACTGGTTGGCCTTTTTCCCCACCTGCCAGGTGAGGGTCTCTAGATTTTAACAAAGGTGCAACTCCCTCACACTCTCTCACTCCCCTACTCCACTCCTTCCTTCACTCCTTTCTTCCTCGCCGGATGCTGGGCCTGGACCCGAACCTAACGCAAGCTCTGGAGGCAGCTGGGCATGCCTGGACCCGAACGCATATGTCAGAATATATGCCAGAAAGTGTGTCAGGATAGATGTGAGAATAGATGTCAGATAGAATGCCTGAAAGAATGTCATACAATGTCACAGTACTGTTCAATCTTGGCAGTCTCTCTTCTGCATTGAACCTGTCATGTCACTGGTAGGTAAAGCGTATGGGATGTTCGAACATGCGTAGACAGGCACAAAGATGTCAGTAAGCCATCCGAAAGAGTTACAAACTAAACGCCCTAAAGCATTATGGGCTACTATTTGCAGGTTCCCGGATTAGATGCGCAAACATGTCAGCATGCCATCTGTCATGTTTCCCAAGCGCTAAGCGTTGGCGATGAGTCAGTTGACGGAACATCTTGTTTTGCAGCAACCTCAGTGCTCATTCACTGCGCCACAGTTGCAACCATGGCACGCTATAATTGCCATCATTGTAAAGCATAGCAGGCACTGGAAGACATTCGTTCACTTCATTGGTTTTGGCAGCACAATCGCTGTAAAACTGCAGCAAGGATGGCATTTGGGAGGTATTGTTTGTTCCTGTGCCAAGCAGCTCATTATGCTCTATTGAGGTGTCACCATGCTGCCGGTGGTGCGCGACACAGCAGCCCAGTGCTTGGGGCCAACGTTTAGTGATAAATTAAGTATTACAGCAAGGGTGATGGGCTTATAAGCGTTGCTGAGCACATGCCGAGTATCTGGCCGGTCAGCTCGCCACCATATCGGCGAAGGCGACGTCGGAAGCAATCTGCAACGCGCCCAGGTTGATGTGAAACGGGAGGCCTTTGATTACATTAAGCTGGGCTTGGCCAAACCCCTTTGTGCAGGGCAGCTTTGTATAGTTGGCATTTCGGTTGAGTTGTAATTTGGATGTAGCCAGCTGCTGCTAGTCACATATCTTACATTGCACTTGGTAAATATTAAGACTACAGCAACTCTTCTCAACTCTATCATTTTGTGAAGGCGTTTGGTTTATCAGTGAAAAAAGTGCGCGCGCTCACCTTTGAGTCTATAAACTGCACCCATGGGTGCACATGTAACCAAATGGCTCGAGACTGGTGCTCCGAGGTGCCTGCCTTGGCGAACGGCAAGGATCCCCAAGAGATTTTCTTGCTATGACATACTAGACTGCACGCTGTGTGTTAGTAGGGTGTTTTTTAGACCTGAGGTCGGTGTCTCAAGAGGCTAATTTCCTTCGGTTAATGATGCGTTTGGCCAAACTGTTTGCCTCGCATCATTGGCAATGGTATGATACGTTGCTTCGTTATATCTTTCTCAGGTGGCCTGCAAACATGCCTGCGAATCTTTCATCCTGGCCTTTTAGGGGGTCCGTTGTCATATTTGGGGACACGCTTTAAGACGCGGTCAGGTACAAGTTTGGCACGTTAGGTGCCAGTTTGTTGGGAACTTGCCTGTTTGTAGAACATCGCCTCCTGCCATGTAGAACTGCAGTCGATTACTTCTCGGTGCGCTACTCTCTTCTTGTTGTCTGGGTGCACACTTGGAACCTGAACAGCTTTCTAAAATGCCACGGCGGGGATCACTCGAAGTATTTTTCTTAATTGTACAATTATTCTTTCATCTATCCCAACAACTGGGGCAACGATCCCTAACTGACTTTTATGTGCGTCAGTAAGGTTGTAGCCACCAGCCAGCTTTTTGTTGTTCAGACTTTTGCATCCTTTGCCAAATCTCGAGTCTGATTTTTGATAGGCTGGAAGCCACAGATTGTCGAAACGGCATGTCAAAGGATGAGAGCTCCCCAACGCATGGCCGGTTAGCGCACGTTCGTCCAAGGATTTGTGAAGAGCCGGAATTCAACCGTGACGCCTGCAGTTTTTCAACCTTTCAAGTGTGCCTTGTTGGACGCTACATCTCCGTCATGGTTGTCAAATCCTGATAGCCACAGATGTGTGCGCATTCTAGTAGAAGGGGACCACACCCAGTACTGAACCGTATTAGGTTTGCTCATCCATTTCTTTTTAAATGTGGGCAGCATGAAATCAACCTTTCACTAAAGTGGGCGAACATGTTCGTTTCAATGTGCGTTGGAACTCCTGGTTCTGATGGCCGCTCAGTATTTCAGCTTCATCGCTGCCAAGGATTGCCGGGGGCGACCACGTTGTTGACTGCCTCTTGTTTGAATTCTTCAGCATGGAGCAGCCTGGTTTCTGGGAAGATTGCTTGCTTGAGCGAACACCGACGTAGCATTGACTTCTTACATGTCTTCAAATGTGTACAAATATAGATACATTATGATATATTTATATTGGCAGATGGTGTCCTTGTGGTCTGAGGATGGTGTCCTGCAGATTTTGGTAAGGTAAGGGTGCGGTATCGCTAGACAAAATGTATTTTTTTCCTGCCCAAAACCTTCTGATCTTGTTGAGTGTTCCAATTTGCTCTTGAAAATTGGAGTATCTCATGTTTCAAGATATATTTTTCGTTGTTCAGAATATCCAACTATGGCAAGCAGCCCCTGATGAACAGGATTCCCGTAATTGCGAGCACCTGCATCAACAAAAAACCCGATATAAATTTCACGCGCTAAAAACGGAAAAAAATATGTGCTTTTCATTCACGAATGCGTAGCGAAGGGTTCTCGTTTTGCCTTGGGGGTCTGGGGGTTGAGCTGCGTTCGTTTGATGCCGTCCAACCGTTGGCAACCCTTGGCAACCCTTGGCAACCCTTGGCAACCGTTGGCACCCGTTTGCGTGGCCGCCGTATGGCCGTGCCTATGGGGGCACGTGCAAATGCGGTCATTTTTGGAGGTTCCAAACGGGTCGAAAGGTCGTTTCGTGTGGCAGGCGTGGCACTTTGTGGCATTCCAACATGTTCCATGACGCGACGAAAGTCGTTCTGTTCTGTGTGGCAGGCGCAATATTTTCGCATCGTTTTCAAGAAGATGAGTTTCACTTTTCGTGGCCGGTGCGCCGCTTTGGAGACACTTTAGACACTTTAGACGTGTCGTGTTGCGTGTTTTTGGCGCGTCGCATTGTCAGGGCTGCGTAAAGTGGTGAGAACGTGCAAATCGTGTGGCAGGCGTAGCAGTTTGTCAGATGTGCAGAATAGTGACGGCGGCCTCGTACGAAATGCTCGTTTTGGAGCTGAAAAGGTTGTAATGCCGTTTTGTGTGGCAGACGTGGCACTTGGTGAGATTCTCACGTGTCTGGAAAAAGTGTCGACAATGGTTTTGTGTGGCAGGTGCAATACTTCGCAGCACTTTGGAGACTTCCATCGTCATTTTTCAGGGCAGGCGCAGCACTTTAGACGTGTCGTGTTGCGTGTTTTTTGCGACTCGCAGTGTCAGGGCTGCGTCAAGTGGTGACTACATGCAAATGGTGTGACAGGCGTGGGACATTCTGAGAGTTTGATTTTGCGCGGCAGGCGCAGATTTGGTGCAGATCCGTCGTGAAAGTCATTTTGCGTGGCAGGCACAGTATTTGCTGCAGTTGCCTCTCACCACTGTGGACTTGACCCTCTCCACTCTCTATTCCCGCCTTCCACTACACACTTGACATTCCACATCCCCAAACCCCAATCCCCACTCTACTCTTTGCAATTTACACTTTGCACTCAACACTCTACACTTCACACTTTACACGTTAGAGTCGACACTTTATACTCCACACTCCACACTCTCCACTTTGCGCTTTACACATTACACTCCACACTCTTCACTTGACTCTCCACACTCTATACTTCACACTCTACACTCCACCCCCTACAGTCCACACTCTACAGTCTACACTTTACACTCTAGACTTTAAACTCCGCACTCTATACTCCAAACGCTGCACTTTACACTCTGCACTTTACATGACACTCCACACTTTACCCTTTACACTCCACACTCTGCAACTTGCACTTCACACTCTGCACTTTACACTTCACACATTGCATACGCTCGGCACTTTTCACTCCACACTCTACACTCTACACTTCACACTCCACACTCTACACTGGACACTTTACACTCCACGCTCTAAACTCTATACCATACACTTTACACATCTTTTCACATCTTTACACTTTCCACATTTCACTTTCCACTCCACGCTCTACACTTTACACTCTACACTCCACAGTCTACACTTTACACTCCACTCTCTGCGCTTCACGCTCGACACTACACTTCGCACTGTGCAGTTTACGCTCTGCGCTCCAAGGTCTACACTGTACACTCCACACTCTACACTTTCAGGTGTACTTCACCCTTTATTTACACGTTACAAGCCTACATTCCTCACCCTCACACTCTTTACACTTCACACTCCGCACTCTACACTCTACACTTTGCACTTTACACTCCCAGTCTACACTTTACACTCCACACTCTACACTTTACACTTTGCACTTTGCACTTCACACTCCACACTACACTTTACACTTTGCACTTTGCACTCTACACTATACACTCTACATCTCACAGTCTGCGCTCTACACTTTACACTTTTCACTATGCACTCCACACTTTACACTCTACACTCGACAATCTACACTTTAAACTCCACACTCTACACTTTACACTCTACACTTTAGACTTTACACTGTACAGTCCACACTTTACACTTGACACTTTTCACTTTACACTCCACAGGCTTCACTTTACACTCCACACTCTAGACTTCACAGTCTTCCCTCCAAACTCCATACTCTACACTTTACACTTTACACTCCACACTCTGCAAATAAGACTTCACACTCCACACTTTACACTCCACACTTTACACTCCACACTCCACACTTTACACTCCACACTTTACACTCCACACTCTAGACTCTACACTGCGCGCTCTACACTCCACCCTCTACACTTTACACCGTATGTACACTCCACCCTTTACACTCCAAACTTCCCACTCTACACTCTACACTTCACGCTTTACACTCTCATTTTACACTTTACACTCCACATTCTACACTTTACTTTTTACACTTTTTACTCTACACTTTCCACTTTCCACTTTGCACTCCACACTCTGCAAATAAGACTTCACACTCCACACTTTACACTCCGCACTCGACACTCTACACTTAACACTGTACACTCTACACTCCACACTCTTCACTTGACAGTTTGCACTCCACGCTTGACACTCCACACTCTACACTTTACGCTTCAAACTTTACACTCTACACTTTACACTTTGCACTCCACATCCTACACTTCACAGTCCACACTTCACACTTTAAACTCCACAATCTCCATTTCACCACTCTACACCCCACTGTCTTCACACCCCACGGCCTACAAATTACACTTCACACTCTACACTTTACCGAAGGAAGTTTAGAAGCTAAACCTTCCGACAATATGGACAGATGGAAAAGCACAGCCATGAAGAAAGTCAGAAGAGAGCAGATGCAGATGCGCGAAAAGGTAGGAAAGTCGCGAAACACTGTGTTTTTCCAATGTTTTGTGGCTCGGGAGGGTCGAAAAGGAGGCTCGCTAAAGCGGCGGGTGCGGAGACATCTNAAAGGTAGGAAAGTCGCGAAACACTGTGTTTTTCCAATGTTTTGTGGCTCGGGAGGGTCGAAAAGGAGGCTCGCTAAAGCGGCGGGTGCGGAGACATCTTGGCAGATGAGACATGAAAAGTTGCACGCCGTTGTGGCGCGAAGCATATTTGGAAGTCAAAAGTGTTAAAAACTGACGGTCTCGGAGCACTTTTGGAAGTTAAGATGTGGAAAAAGTGCACGGCGCTGTGGCACGAAGCACATTTGGAAGTAAAAAGTGTTAAAAACTGTCGGGTTCGGAGCACTTTTGGAAGTTGAGATGTCGAAAANGTGGCACGAAGCACATTTGGAAGTAAAAAGTGTTAAAAACTGTCGGGTTCGGAGCACTTTTGGAAGTTGAGATGTCGAAAAAGTGCACGGCGCTGTGGCACGAAGCACATTTGGAAGTGAAAAGTGTTAAAAACTGTCAGCTTCGGAGCGCTTTTGGAAGTTGCGATGTCGAAAAAGTGCACGGCGCTGTGGCGCGAAGCACACTTCGAAGTGAAAATGTTAAAAACACCACATGCTCGGACCATTTTTTGATGATTCGATGATGATTCGATGTCGAAAAAATGCACGCCGTTGTGGCGCGAAACGAAGCGCATTTCCATGTCAAAAGTGTGAAAAAAACTGAGGGTTTCGGGACGTTTTTTGAAGTTTGGATGTGGCTACGCCACAACTACAAGTACAAGCACAAGCACAATTACAACCACAACTACAACTACATGACCACTACAACTCCCGCTACAACTACAACTACATTACCATGACAACTACCACTACGACTACAACTGCTACTACAACTACAACCACAATAACCACTACAACTACAACAGCTATACAACAACTACAGCTACAACTTCAACTACATGACAGCTACAACTACCACTACAACTACAACTACATTACCACTACNTACAACTACAACAGCTATACAACAACTACAGCTACAACTTCAACTACATGACAGCTACAACTACCACTACAACTACAACTACATTACCACTACAGCTACTACTACGACTACAACTACAACTACAGCCACAACAACCACTACAACTACAACAGCTACAACAGCTACAACAGCTACAACAACTACAACTACAACAACTACAACAACTACAACAACTACAACGACTACAACAACAACTACAACTTCAACTACAACAGCTACAACTACAACCACAACAACCACTTCAACCACAACTACAATTACGTCACCACTACAGCTACCACTTCAACTACAACTACATTACCACTACAACTACCACTACGACTACAACTACAACTACGACCACAATAACCACTACAACTACAACACCTACAACTACAACAACTACAANCAACTACATTACCACTACAACTACCACTACGACTACAACTACAACTACGACCACAATAACCACTACAACTACAACACCTACAACTACAACAACTACAACTACAACAACTACAACAACTACAACAACTACAACAACTACAACTACAACTTCAACTACAACAGCTACAACTACACCCACAGCAACCACAACAACCACAACAACCACAACAACCACAACAACCACTACAACCACTACAACCACTACAACCACTACAACCACTACAACCACTATACAACCACTACAACCACTACAACCACTACAACCACTACAACTACAACCACAACTTCAACTACATGACAACTACAGCTACAACAGCTACAACTACAACCACGATAACCACTACAACAGCACTACACTGCACTGCACTACAACTACAACNACATGACAACTACAGCTACAACAGCTACAACTACAACCACGATAACCACTACAACAGCACTACACTGCACTGCACTACAACTACAACTACAACTACAACCACAACAATCACTACAACCACAACTACAACTACAACTTCGTTACCACTACAACTACAACTACAACTACATTACCACTTCACTGCGCTGCCTCCAACCACTTGTCGGTCCATCAGTGGGTTGGCTCTGCCATCCATCACTCACAGCAACGANCCACTTCACTGCGCTGCCTCCAACCACTTGTCGGTCCATCAGTGGGTTGGCTCTGCCATCCATCACTCACAGCAACGAACCTCTCCTATAGGTTTCCTACTCTTGAAACTTCCGCCACCGCCTTGTGCGGTACTACTGGTACTTTCCACTTCACACTCCACACCTCTACACTCTACACTTCACACTTTACACTCTACACTTTCCACTTTCCACTTTGCACTCCACACTCTAGACTTTACACTTTACACTCCACACTTTACGCTCCACACTCGACACTCTACACTTTTACAGTGTACACTCCACACTCCACACTCTTCACTTGACAGTTTGCACTCCACGCTTTACACTCCACACTCCACACTCGACACTTTACGCTCCAAATGTTTAACTCTACACTTTACACTCCGCACTCTACACTTCACAGTCTACAGTCCACAGTTTACACTTTAAACTTGACGATCTCCATTTCACCACTCTACACGCTACATTCCCCATTCAACACCCCACTTAACAACCCAATCAACACCCCACTGTCTTTACACTCCACACTCTGCATTCCACCGCCTTCCACACTCCACAGTCTACACCAGCATGGCAACAGGGGAAGAATGTACATGACTGCTGAAATAAGTTGTTTCACACAAGTGCTTTAGGTGACTGCATTCGGTTTCCTTGGTTGGTCTTGTTTTTTTAATTCGTTGACGGCTCCACAGTTTTTCAGGAGCTCGGATCAAGGATCCAAGAACTTGCGCTGAATGCGGTGCTGTATTTCCATCTGGCCCTGGAAATCCAAGGTATTGGTCCGTCCTGTATAGACACCGAATTCGAACCTGGTCTGCATTGGGCCATCCGCACGGTGTAGACTTGCCTATCAGGATGGTTCTGCATACTAGTTGCTACATGGTTGGATATCATCCTTGGCTGTGTGGCAGCTTCTTCCCTAATCACAAGGTTTTTGGGGAATGCGAATCGACGTGGGAAAGAGCAGTGTGATTTATAATCAAAGGAAGTTTAGTTCACAAATTTCCGAGTTGCGGAGGAATGTCAAGGGGCTGTCTTGTCGTCATTATCATCATCATCATCATCACCATCATCATCATCATCATCATCACCATCATGTCATCATGTCATCATGTCAACATCACGCATGTGTCAAATCAGGCGCGAAGCCCTGTGTTTTTTCGTGTACAGTGGCTTCCGTGGTCGCCGAAGGAGGGTCTCTGTTTCCGCGGGTTCGGGCCTCGATCTGGGGAAGTCGTCGACAAAAAGTGCGCAGGACTGTAGCGAGAGCTCGATTTCACATCAAAATCGCCCAAAACTGTCACGTTCGGAGCAGTCTTGGAAGATGAGGTCGGCAACATGTGCACAGGACTGTGGCGAGCACTTTTGGAAGATGAGGTCGGCAAAATTTGCACTGGGCTGTAGCAAGCGTTCGATTTCACATACAAGCCGCAAAAACCTGAGGGGATCGGAGTACATAGCAAAAAAATCGTCGGCATTGTCAGCGCTACGCGAGCGTTGGTCGATTCAGCGCGATGTTCCTGCTATTCGGGTTTGCAACTGGCTGTGAGCACATGCATTGGCGCGGCTGCACGCAGCAAAGCATGAGTGATGCTGCAACGCTCCTGGCAAACACATTGTAACAGCTGCGCGAGACATAGTTCTTCACCATAGTGCTACTCTTGCGCTTTGCGGGATTGCAGCTGGACGTTGCAAAACGCACTTTGCTGGCTGCGTGAAGAGGAGAAACGGGTTGCAGAAGCTACAGAAGAGGTGGCCGGGAGGCAGCCCAGAGCAGAAGTAGCCTGGAGAAGCGGCTGCTAAAAAGTAAGAAGTAGCTGAGAAGAGGTGCCTCAGCGAAGAGGTCGCTCAGTGAAGAAGTAGCTCAGCAAAGTGGCTCACTCATCCATCCAACCACCCGATCCATCAACTCATTCGTTCGTTCATTCTTTCATTCATTCAGTCATTGATTCATTGATTGGCTGATGATTGATTCATTGATTCATTGATTGGTTGATTCATTGGCTCATTGGTGGTTTGATTCATTGACTCATTGATTCATTGATACATTGAGTGGTTGATTCACTGATTCATTGATTGGCTGATTCATTGATTCATTGATTCAGTGACTGGTTGATTCACGGATTCATTCATTGGCTGATTCATGAGTTCATTGGTTCATTACCGGTTTGATTCACAGAGTCATTGATTGGCTGATTCACTGACTCATTGCTTCATTGATTCATTGAGTGGTTGATTGACTGATTCATTGATTGCCTGATTCACTGATTCATTGACTCAGTGAGTGGTTGATTCATTGATTCATTGGTTGGCGGATTCATGAGTTCACTGGTTCATTGATGATTTGATTTACAGAGTCATTGATTGGCGGCTTCACTGACACATTGACTGGTTGATTCACTGGCTCATACCGATTCATTGATTCATGAATTCACTGGTTGACCGCTTGGTTGGTTCATTGGCTCACTGATTCATTGAATGGCAAGTTCAGTGATTCACTGATTCATTGGTTCATTGAACCATTGACTCATTGATTGGTTGATTCACTGGTTCATTGGTTCATTGAACCGTTGACTCATTGACTCATTGATTGGCTGATTCACTGATTCTCTGGTTCAGTGAATCATTGCATGGTTCATTGGGTCAGTGATTGTTTCATTCACTGATTCATTGATTGGTTGATTCACTGATTCATTCATTCATTGCTTCTTTTCTTCATTGCTTCACTGACTCATGGCTTCATCGGTTCATTGATCCATCGGCTCATTGGTCATTGATTCGTTGATTCATTGATTCATTCAGTCAGTTGTGCGTGGATTCTTTCATGTCATGCCATCGGCATCTCAACAACCATTTGCTCATTCGTTGATGCACCTCACAACTTCAAGACCTCGTTGCTTCTGCATCTCAAAAAAATCCTATAGGCCATCTTCTTCCTATACGCATTTCCTCTTCTCGAAACTTCCGCCCCGGCATGGGCCGGGCACTACCTGGTACCTGGTACAAGGAGCTCACGACTGGCTCATACCTTGTCCCGTTGGTTCTTCGGTAAGGTTTCCACGTCTCTGTTGAACCTTTGCGTAGAGACCGTTGTAAACCTGGCGCTCCATTGTTCCATGGGTTTCACGGGTTGTATAGTTCTACACCATTCCATTGTTTCACATTGTTTCATTTCCTTTAAACTTATAGACAGAAGTACCACCCCTAATGTAGGTTTGCCAAATGCGCAGGGAACCAGGCAAGCTGAGGCGCAATCATTTCAAACCTATTGTTCCGGGTTTACCTCAAACCACTGTAACTCAATAGGTTGACCTTACATGACCTGTAGCAGCGCAGCCAAAGTCAAAGTCAGTTAGCCAATTGGACCCAACATTTGTCCGCATTTTTTGGGCATCGGACCAACAAAAAAACAGAACTTGTGAAGAACAGCCTGAGATTGCGCCTGTGTCCATGTCTGTGTAGAAGGTTTGGTAAGCAGAGGTCTTCGCGAGAAATGCGAACATTGCCTTGACCTGCAACGCTGTCGATTTACCAAGCCCAAACTCAGGTCGGCCAATTGGATTCAAGTTTCGCCCCTGCCTTTTGGGCATGTGAGCAACAAAGAAATAGAATTCCTGAAACATTGTGTTTTGTTCGGTTCTGTTTGTAGCAAGTGTATTGTAGGAGGTTTAGTGAAGGAGGTTTAGTGAGACTATGCCCGTGTCCATGTCAACGCAAGGGTTCGATAAGCACAGGACTTCGCGCCAAATTCAAATATTGCCTTCACGTGCAACGGCAACATCCCGGATCCTCACATTGATTCAGCTGAATTTGTGCTGTTTTGTCTGCCTTGTTTCGTGTTGTTTTCCATGTTTCATACTGTTGAGTCAGTAGTTCATGCGTGATTGTACCCAGAAGGCATGTTGATCTACTGAGTTTTCATGCCAGCTTTGCGGTTTAGGTGACCCTTCATCCAAATGAATTTGAATGACTTTAAAGATTCCATTTTACGTGAACTGTAAATTAGTTGTGTGTGTGTGTGTCCTGTAAATGTATGGTCAGTTGAGTTCCTTGAGTTTTTCCCCTGAGCTTCCCAATTTCATATATCTCTGCTGGTGTGTTCTGGCTGATCTGATCAGAACGCTTTGAGCATCAGAGTAGGAAAGTGAGAGTAGGACTCTGTATTCTGAACATATTGCATTTTCTACTGGCAACTTGGAGTGCTGTGCAATCAGGAAAGCAATGCTCTTGAAAAGCACTTTCGGTGCATCTGCCGGAAAAAGGCAAAACTAGAAAGCCGAAGCAAGTTTAATTTCACAAGGCGGCTGTCAGGTTTTGAACTTGGCGTTTGTTTCTTTTTCATCGCACGAAACCAATACTTTGTTTCCTATTCGCAACTATGGGCCCGCTCTACCCTGGCGATTTTGCCTGTTGTTTTGGGGATCTCTGCGCGCCGGTCGACGGAAGATTAATGATGGGCAGGCCCAGACTTGTAGTTGTTCAACGCATTCTTAGCCAACTTCTTTGAAACCAGCAGCAATTGTTGACGAAACCGTGCCCCTTTCTTCAAAGCTGACCGCCCACGCATTGCGGAGCCCAGCTAACAGCCAGCCCAAAGTTGTAGGATTTCCAGCAGTGCTTGGTTGTAGGTATATGTTTTCAAAACAAAGTACACAACTGCCAAATTGTACAAACGCTGCGATGGCAACGAAGTTTCTTCAGTGTCCACATGGATTTGCTGAGCTCTTCGGAAGAAATCTGCAATGAGGCGTGCCGAAATGTGGAGATTTCTCTGAACGGCAGCTCCTGCATTGACTTGAACTGCACTGGAACTGGTTGTCAAGGTTTGACCGTCACAAACACCTCAACTGAGTCTTGGCCGCAACATCTACCTAAATCTTTCGTGTTGCTGCCATATTGCTGCCATCCCCATGGCAACTTGGCTGGCAACTTGACTTTCATGGTGGGACTGGAAAAGATATGCTGCGGTATGGAGCTCATGGAGATAATGGATAATACCTTCACAGTATGACTCTTGAGTATGAGGTGGCTCAAAATTCCCCGTGCACCTTTTGCAGCTTTTGACTGGAAAGAATGTCTCAGCGTTGTGTGCGGCCTCAAACATGTAGGTAGTGTTGTGTGGAACAGGTTTGGCACTTTGGGCTTGCGGTGGGAGCTCCGAGTCGCCGAGGACATGTGCTACTACCAGGGAGACCTTGCAACAAGACCAGATGGATGCTTGGCGACCCCCATGCCCATGTGCGGCAACATTCAACGAGCACCCATTTGCTGCCGTGGCGGAGGAGCCGGTGGAGGCGGAAGTCTTTTGGCATCCTTCTTTTGTACCTGCAAGTGTTCAACATGTTCTCCTGTACCTTCAAGTTCTTCAAATTGTTCAAATTCAAACCTGAAATTCGAGTGCCATTGGGATTCATTGGAATTCTTTGTTGTGCTCTTGAGTGTGATGATGTTTTTGACAAGAATAATCTCTACGTTCTGTTTCCCTAAAAAAGCGTATGGTGCAGTTTGAGCCAGGATTACTGCTTGTCTCGGCTGTAAATAATGCTCCTATACATTCTAGCTCCTCAGGCTTTCCAGGCCCCCATGTTGAGAAGAAGTCCAATGAACCCGCATTGTGTTGTATGAAGCTGTGCATTTCTTGTATTTCTTGTGGCGTTTCACTCCTGCGCTTGTGCTTATTTCCGGCTTTGCTCTCTCACATGTCTTTTGCCGCTTGTGTATACATATATAGACAGATATACACATTTACGTATTTGGTTTTAGATTTGTAGAGTATGTATATATATATATATACATAGTTTTTGTGAAAATCTGATCTTCCCATAATGCATGTACAGGTGCTTATACGTTGTATGATTTTTCTCCACCTTTTGTTGCCTGTCTCGAACCATGCCCAAGCAAGTCTTCGAGTGGGTGGTGGCTGTTATTGTGGAAGAGTGGGTGGTGTGGTTGGAATGTAGATATGGCCCAAGAATGGACGGGGGCAAGTGGGCCCCAAGTTTGCCATGTTTGTTCATTATTGCGACTAAACTATCTCAGTTTGCCATTTGGTTTTTTTTAAGGTTTAGCATGGTTTTTGGCATGTAACAAACATTTGGTCTACCCCATTTAGCTCTTTGAGTGTGTTTCGAGCCCTTGCAATACGCACTGGTGATGTGATGGCTGAATGCTTGGGTGTCTCCTGTGTGGGCAGCTTGATTCAAGCCAAGATTTATTGGGGCATTCAGAACAATCGAGACCCGTCAATGCAAGTTGTATATCAATGTAAATGAAGGTTTCTTCGACATGGTGTGAGGCTGCGCTGACTGCTGTCCGGATCCGACAAGTTCTACAAGTTCCACCACCCCGACAACGGAAACCACCTCTTCCACGACCACGGCCACAAGAACTACATCCGCTTCGACCGCAGGGACAACGTCCAGTTCAATGAGTTCAACGTCTGGATTGGACCCCAGCTCCACGACTACATCAACGCGCTCTATCGGTTCGACCACTGCAGGGACAGCGACCTCCAGCTCAACGACCACAGCGACAACCACAAAGAGACCTTACAGTGGTTTTGCCAACAAGAGAAGAAGAGTTTTCACTTTTGAATAAATAAGTATAAAAGTAAGGTTTTTTGCTGTCCTATTTGTGATCCATCTTGCGGTACTGCTTGCAGTGAACTGGCCAAGACAACCAGTTCATGCGCCAGCCGTAGGTTTTTTAAATCCAACTGGACGACCCAGCCCAAACATTGGAAGGCACAGCTAAAACGACCATTTCCAAAAGCAAGGCCGGACATACTTCAAGCCTGCGTAGAAAATGCTTTTGATGTGAATAGAAAGACACGCTCCATCTAAAGTGCAATTGCACTAGTGAGTTACAAAACCCTTGGGGAAAAGAGGGAGGAATAGTCGTGTACCCTGCGGTGCGAAACTTGCTTTGCTTTTTGCATTGCAATCATGCCATAGACTTCAACCATGCAGATTGTCTGCAAACTGGCTTTTGAAATCCAAGTGGCGACAAATACGTTTCTCATTTGGAGGTTTGGGGCTGCAGGCCCCAAATCTCGCAAATCAACTTGTGCGGGTGGCAACTTTTGCAAGGTTTGCCTTACAGGTCACGCACTCCAAGATGGAAAACTTGAAGTGCCACGAAGATTTTCGCAGCCAGCCGGTACTTATTTCACAATGGATCAGTGTAAAGCAAAGATTGGTGGAATAGTGTGAAGACATGAAAAGCCCAAGCCATAAAGTAGTTTAAGGGAAACCTGAAAGAGAAAGAAACTGAAACTCAAAAGCGCTGTACTTAAGAGTGTGAAGGGGTGAGACAATGCAAAAACAAACATGTTGCAGACAAGCCAAGACAAGCCAAGACAAGCCACAGGTCTCGAGTGTTCCAGGTTTCGAGTGCCACACCACAAAAGCAACATGAAGCGAAGCCGAACAAGCCCTGGGGCCTTTGGCGAAGCACAATCTCCCCAAGGTCTATCAAGGTCTGCCAGATGAGCTCCAAGCGCTAAACGCCGTAGTTACAAGGACTGTATAAACTGTATCACATTGATCACATTGATCACATTGACCACATCCTCTCATTTTTGGTGACATTGTGAGTCATTACATCCCAACTGATGATGTAAAGTGCAGTGGTACCACCTGCTGCACTGGGCCCTGGATCTGTTGAGCCCAAGGCCAGTATGGTCGCAACCGCCGAGCACGCAGGGCTCGGCGCTGGCATCGCTGGTCGCGGCGGAACAGCTGACGACCGAAAGTGAAAAACGGATTCCTAGTGGATGACATGTCCATTTCACAGGATTTGACATGTGAAACCCTTAAATTTGAGAACTTGATGCTTGAAAATAGGATAAATACGGATCTAAGCAACAAATATGGAGATTCAAGCGTTAAAAAGCGGCCATGGGTCACAGATTAAGACCGCAGGGGACCAAACATTTCGGTCGAGTGTCGAATTTCAGAACAAAGCTAAGGCCAAACTGTCCAATGCGGATGACAGCCATTTTGAGCCATATCCATCCATATAGTGGGTGCGGTAATGACAAATTGTTTTCTTCCCAGAAAACTGCGCAGCATCCCCAGAAAATCGTGCAGGGTCGGTTGTTGGTGCATTTTTGATGGTGGGCCCAAGGCGCACTTTGTGTTTTCTTTCGCTAGATCCTCTTGCTGTTTGGAATGTAGGCAGATGTCTAGTCTACTTCGATTCAGGCGTTGTATGCTTTGGAATGATCAGTCTTCCTGTGGTGCCCCTAGCTCAGGAAACCTGACCTTGCGAGGTCTTGCAAGTGTCAGAGGGGTTTTGAATTTTTAATGCCTCAATTTATGAATCAAATTTTAGTTTTACAATCCGGTTTCACATCGGATGTGAGCCTAGTGATGGGAAAAAAGCTCGTGCCAGCTCGTCAAGGTCGGAACTTTTTATAGCACCGCAGTTTTTTCGGATACGAGTCTTCAAGACTGGGGTTTCAAGATTCAGCGCAGGGAATGATGGTTTCACTTCCACCGAACCGACCAAAATTTGCCATGCGTGTGCTTAGTCTCATTCGCATTTTGGCTCTCGCTTCCCGATGCATGTGTCAGAATCATTCATTTTCGGCATGGACTGACAATGAATCAGATCCAAGCCCGCAGGAAATAGTGATTCAAACCTGTTCAGCTGTAGGCACCTTCACCTTTGACATCTTGGGGCATACAAACACTATAGCTCTGAATATCCAGCAGTTTGGAGCCCCAAGTGCGCTCCAAGTGTTTCATCGAACAATCGAACATCCCGAAGGCACCCGTGAATCGAGGGAACCATGACAGGAGACGTTTTTCCATTCCTATGGGCAAATCTATATACTTTGTTCAACTGCTGCCAACCGTCCAGCTGGCAGTTGCGGTTGTGAATGTACTCGCACATAAACCGGAAGCTGGCAGTTTAAGAAGAAGAACCCCGACAGCAGGTGTTTTTGGGCTTTGATGCTTGTGAGTTTTGCCAGGGGTTTTCAAATATCCTATTCTTTTCCCAGTTTAACACAAAAACACCACCTATTTGACCATTTTTTGGCCCTAAAAATGAGTTAGAAAATATATGATATGGGGTAAGATGGTTGCAAAATGCACCAAAAGCAACAACAGCCGCAGCAGCACCAGCGGCAACAACAACAACAACAACAACAACAACAACAACAAAAACAACAGCCACAACCCTTGCGGCATCGCCGGTGTGCGAAGCCCTACAAGAAAAAATCATTTATCAAGAATTATCAATAATCAAAGGAAGTTGAGAAGCAATCTTCCAAGTTATGAATGACTTTTACTTGGTGACCTAGACAAGTGGTGACCTAGAGTAGTGGTGACCTAGAGAAGTGGAGACATGGATGGCCTAGAGAAGTGATGACCTAGAGAAGTGGTGATCTAGAGAAGTGGTGACCTAGAGTAGTGGTGACCTAGAGACAAGTGATGACCTAGAGAAGCGGTGACCTAGAGAAGTGGTGGCTTAGAGTAGTGGTGACCTAGAGAAGTGGAGAAGTGGATGACCTAGAGAAGTGGATGACTTAGAGAAGTGATGACTTAGAGTCGTAACAATTCACTACAACTTAGAGAAGTGGTGACTTAGAGAAGGGGTGACCTAGAGAAGTGGTTACCTAGAGAAGTGGTAACCTAGAGAAGAGGATGACCTAGAGAAGTGATGATCTAGAGAAGTGATGACTTAGAGTAATGGTGACCTAGAGAAGTGGTGACCCAGAGAAGTGGATGACCTAGAGAAGTGGATGACCTAGAGAAGCGGTGACTTAGAGAAGTGATGACTCAGAGTCGTGGTAACCTGGGAAAATGATGACTTAGAGAAATCCAGACATCGTGTTTTTTCGGGTAAAGTGGCTTCTGGCGGCGATGAAGGGTACCTCGTGTGCGCGGCGGGTGCGGGTACGATCCTTTTGGTACCTTTTTTTTGCGGCACTGTAACTGTGGCTTTAAGGTGCTGTGGGTAGCTTCGTGCGTGCGCAGTTATAGGATATTTTGGATTGTATGGATGATGCAAAATGCATTGTAATGGCTGTATCAAGGTGCCTGAGCTACGGCTGCGTGCGTAATACTATTGTGTTTTGCAACTGGACATGGTAAATTATATTGGAATGGCTGTATCAAGGTTGCTAAGGTGACTTGTCAGCAGATTTTCTCGATTTTGGCGCTGATACTTTTCCGCATATGATTTTCGTAGTAAATTCGTTTGAAACAACCGTTAAAATCGTTGTTTTTTTTTAGTTTTGGGGTCGAGAGCCGGTTTTGGAGTTACGATTATTTGGTTTAACGGACTTTGTGGAGGTGGTAATCGAATTTTTAGATTTGGATGACCTCAGCAAAGTGAGCACTGCGTGTTAAGCAATGAATGCCTATTGCAATGCCCTGCAAACTTTGCTTTAGCGGAAGGTCGAGGAAGATGGAAATTTGGTATCAGAAAATTTGAAGGTTGACATTGGCTTTGAAGAGATTGCAACTCAAATATATCCTGAAAAAAACCTCGCGCGTCACGGCCGAAGATCGCATGAACATCGGCTTCCAATACTACAAGCACGCGCTTTACGCAAATTCTTTCCATGCATTGACTACTCTTGTCACAAATAGAGACACCACCTTGGCAGAAGACCATTGCGTGGCACTGACCGATGACGGTCTCTACGCAGCAGCATTCTTATTGAGCGTGTCCCAAGCCGGATTAGAGTTGCGATTTTTAAAATTTCGTACCTGAGTTAGTTTCTTCGACGGACACTATGACAAGGGACGAAACATATTTAAGAAATGTCTACGGATGAATACCTCAATGTAAATCCTACATGCAAGTTTTATGCTTTGCAAAAGCTGGCACAGCCCTTCGAACATATGCGGGTCGAATGGCCTGTGCAAAAAATGTCGACCTATGAATGCCTTAAAGAAAGTTCTTTATATTTTCTGTGCATTGCAAAAATAAATGTATATGCGCGAGTGTATCGCCATGGTATAGCCCTTCGCACCGGTGGGGATGAATGGCTTGAGAAATTTTGCAGCAATAAGGAAAAATGATTGCAGCTGCGGACACACACCGCTAGCGGTTCTATTCTGTGACTGTAAATTCTATGATTTTTAGAAATGAAATAGTACAAACGGGATTTAGTAACGGATTTTTTGCAAACTTTTATGTCAAATGAAAAAAATGCACTAAACGTTGTAAAGGTTGGATGAGATTTAATTAATTTCATGAAGGGTAAAGTGTGGGGAATGTAAAGTGAGAGAGGCGCAGGGCGGAATGTGAAGCATGCATTGTGAAGTGTGGGGTGTTTAGGGTTCGGTGTGAAGTGTGGTTTATGACGAATGCAGTGTGAAGTGCGGAATGTGAATGAAGAGTGCAGTGAGAAATGTGAAGTGTGGACTGTACAGAGTCAAGGGTGAAGTGTGTAGTGTGGAGTTTGAAGTGTGCAGTGTGAAGGTAGTAGTGTGACGTTCGAAGTATGTAGTGTGGAGCGTGAAGTGTGAAGAATGCAGTGTGAATTCTCGAGGGTGGGGAGTTTAGTGGTGTAAGTGTGTAAATGTGGCATATAACGCAATTTGAAGAAAGAATTATACGAATGCAGAATGCAGAAGCCACTGAGAAGTGCGCAGTGTGAAGCGCACTGTGAAGCGCAGTGCATATGGGCAGCGCACGCACGCAAGGGCGTGGCTCACGCAAGGTACAAGTAAGTTCGACAAATGGACAAAATTTTGGTGTATTCGTAAGGGAATTTCCACCGCGGCTCGTGTGGGAATTACTGCCAAAATAGAAGACTATCAATGAGCTGGCTGTCAGATGCTTGGAAGTAATATAGTGTTAGTAAAAGTGGGGTAGGTGTGAGTTTTGGTGGTGGGAAAAATGCAGTTGTTACGATAATAGGCTTAAAATTCATTTTCTTTTTTTATCGCAAATATTTTTGTTCTGCGTTTAGCCTTGTTGGCTAGTTGTGCTTTCTGGCTTACTTCCGACTTGGTTTTCTTACGCATCTTGAGTTAGGAGTATTTTGTCTACCTCGTCCGTTTATTAGATTATTTCGAGAAGTGAATCGAATACCTCCAATCCGCTCCTCCGGGAAGATACCCCATTCTTGCTCCCTGTCGATTGCCATTTTCATTCCGCATTTGCAAAAAAAAAAAAAAAAATATATAGATCCAGATAAAAAAATCTTTTGGGATTATGAAAGATATTCGATTTATATATTATTGTTTTTTATTTACACTTGATCATTGCCCCTTTGTTGAGCAGTCTCCTTTTTACTACAGTCGCCACTGGGATGGGCTTCGCGTTTGAGCAACCGTTAATGTAAAAATTTGTGTTTGTTGAAATACTTTTTTTTCGGAATTGGCTTTCTTTTTCATTCTGAATCAGAATTTTTTTCGTCGACCTCGTCCTATTGATGTATTATTTCGGGTTGCAAGTCCAATTTCTTTTATCCGTTTAGGCGGAGGTTTGCTCGATTCTTGCTCGGGTAGCCGTTGATGCTATTCCCCCAGATCCATGATGTCCTGTTGAATACGATCTTTATTTCGTAATTGAAAAAAAAAATACAACCCCATTTTTTTTTCATCCAGGTGATGCTTCACTGATTGGGACTGATCGCAAACCTGGATATGATAACCTTGTTCCTGACGCTTTAACAGTTGCCACATGTTTCTGCATAATCGTAGCAACTTGCTTTTCACAACGGGGAAATAATTTTTACATAATTGCAAATTAAGAAATTAATTTCGAGAATTTTTGGGGATTACTCACTGAAGAAAACGAAAGGGGCAGGCAAGAAACTGCTCAGGTAATTTTTTGAGAGCAGAGGTATTTTGTGAAACAGCCTGTTTGAATGAAGATATTTCACAAGTAAGGCTGGGAGCTTACAAAATCTGGAAAGGGGGACCTTTTAATAATTCATGTCCTTTTTTTTTCCATTTCAAAAAAAGATATTTGGCAGCTTTTTTTGACCGCGTCGTCCTCAAATCAGTGCCGAGTCGGTACGACGGTAAAGGATTTGTCGATCGGGTCAAATAGTTTTTTTTCTTCCAATCGAATGATCGATTGGGGAGAAGCAGGAGCTCCGGGCGCTAAAGACTTCCGACTTTTTCAAAAAATGCTATCAATGGGGGACTTTTTTGCACCATTGACTTCCCGCAGGTACTTTGTACAACATGCAAAAATCTTGCCGCCTGTTTTCAGTTGGAATACTCTTGTCCTGTTTTTGAATGCTTTTGCACGAAAACATCTCTGAGCGGTTCTGTTTTCAACCTTCTGCGGACTTGCAAATCTGCAAGGTAAAACCAATGCGTTCGCTGGTTCTGGACGCCATTCACAACTCACCAAGGACGTAGATTTTTCCTTGCACTCTTGACCATTGCTTTGGTTTCAGCAAGGAGGCTGCTCTTGTCCCTCCGTTGGGTGTTTATTTTTCGAGGTCCCTTTGTCAGCCTGCTTGCCCCTCCAGACTCCTACGGAATTTTCAGGCCAGAAAGAACATTGATTTGTTTTTTTCACTTCCGATATTGGTAGAATATGAACAAATCAAAAGGGGGAGTAAGAGCTTCCTTAAGCAAAAGACACGGGAAAGGGTATGTTTTACAAATTTTCCTGCTCATTCATCGTTTGGAAATAGTGTGAATTACAAAAGGTTGTTCCATTGAGCAAAGCACAGCGGAGCGGAGTAGTTTCCGAAGGATTGATGAATGTTGCCTGACTGGTGTTGTGTGGCAAACCGAACACCAGAACCAAGGACTTGAAACAGTGCGCCAATTCCGAAAAAAAAAATGCGCATTTTGTTCAGGCCGCGGGCTTGTCATCCATCCATCGGCACGGCAAATGAAGAACTGCTTGAAAAACCCCAAGGAGCAACTGGAAAACTGCAGGCTTGCCACATCGCAGGCAAATCAGATCCCCAACAATTCCTTTCCCCCTGGGTTTAATCCCTTTCCCCTTTGGGGGATATGGTGACTGCTTGGATCCCTTCTTACTTTGGCCTTTTGACTTTGACGTACCCCCACCTGGAGACATGCTGGGACCCTTGCCATTCTCAATGGCCACGACTGGATAGAATGCACGGCTTTGACGAAGCTGTGCCAATCGACTCTTCGCGTCCGTGTACGCAGAGTAGACTGAATCAAATTCCTCGACATCAAAAAGGGACTCATCGTCAGCAGGGTTCCACTCAGCAGCGGTGGGTGACCAGTCAAGCTGTGGACCAAAGTATGAATCATCCCATTCCTCATCACATTCATAGTATTGATCATTATCATTTTCATACTATGTATCCATGTACGCATCATGCCAATCACTTTGACCATCGTACTGCTCATCATCTTCTGCGTGGTGCACGTGAGAACGGCCCTTCTCTTTGGGAATGACTTTCCACGGAGACTTTGATGATTGGACTGCTTGAAGTCTTGACCAAAAACCAAAAAAAAGCCGACAAATCGTCCAAGCGCATGATTGGCCTGCTGGTGATGGTGGACTCTGCAACTCGCTTCATGGCTGTTCGCACCATCCCTGATGAATCCAGCAACTCTTTGATCACAGCTGTGGAGCGTGAATGGATACGCTACTTTGGACCTCCGAAACAGTTGGGTGTGGACGAATGGTCTGGATGGGGCAGTGATGCCGTGATGCAGTGGTCTGGCGACCACGATATTGAGATGAAGATCCCACCTGGTCAAAGCCATTCCAGAACATCAATCGTGGAGCGAAGACATAAACTCCTTCGCAAGCCACTGTCAATTTTTATTGTTGAGAATGAACTTCGAGGCCTTGATGGACTTCATACGGCTCTCAACTGGACAGTGCCCACTTTGAATCAATGCACCTTTGTGAATGGCTACACACCGNGTTGAGAATGAACTTCGAGGCCTTGATGGACTTCATACGGCTCTCAACTGGACAGTGCCCACTTTGAATCAATGCACCTTTGTGAATGGCTACACACCGATGCAGCTTGCCTTGGGCAGACAGCCCAACATGCCTGGCCTAATCTCCGATGAGCGCACTGGCCCAATCCAACTTCAACAGACAGAACAAGATCGCCTACGACGGCGACTCGAGCTCAAAGCCAGTGCCCAGAATGCCTGCGCCAGAGCAGAGATTGATGTCAAGCTGCGTCGAGCCCTTCTGCGGCGCTTCTCAGGTGCCGATGAGGATTTGCAGCCAGGTGAGCGATGCCTCTATTGGCGTGAAGTTGGCAATAGATTTCACACAGTCCAGTGGAAGGGACCAGCAACTGTTGTGGCTGTTCAACATGACCCTGACACTGGAACCATTGACACATATTGGTTGGCTCATGGCACTGTTCTCATTCGTGCAGGTCGACAGCATGTTCNCTGTTGTGGCTGTTCAACATGACCCTGACACTGGAACCATTGACACATATTGGTTGGCTCATGGCACTGTTCTCATTCGTGCAGGTCGACAGCATGTTCGTCGACTCGTTGGCCAAGATGGACTTGTCAATGGCACTCAGAAAGCCGAACAGGCCATTGCAGGCTTGCGACAGCGGCGAGTTGTTAGAACCGCTGATTTGAGACGCATCAACAAGCACACCTTGGAGGAGCTCGAGGGTGAGATCTCAGATGCGCCATCTCCAAAGAAGGCCAAAACTGATCCTCTTCCCGCCCAAGGTGAACCTGATGCTCCGGCAGACCGGCCTGAGTCCCTCTCCTATGAGCCAACCGAGCCCATCGATGATCTCCCCAAAGATCCTGCTGAAGATCTTCCTGTGGCTGATCCGTCTTCCGGCTTGGACTTGCCAACGGATCCTGGCTTGGATTTGCCAGATGAGTCAAAGCGTATGGATTTGGATTTGCGCGACTCAACAGAGCCACAGACTTCGCAGGATGCCACTGCAGCTCCCTCAACTGAAGGGACAGGTCCTGGACTTGCACCTGATCCTCTTCCTCAAGATATACCAATTCCTGATGATGATGATGAATCTGATCAGCCAACACTGGCGGCTGACAACACTGTGACCCAACCTCCATTGCATGATGACCAATCTCAAAATCCCAATCTTCCTGGACTTTCTTTTGCTGAGCGCCGAAGACGACAGGAACGGCAAGAAACTTCTTGGCTGCGATCACCTCTATGGCCTTTGATTCACGAAGCTCCGGATCCTGAAAGCCCTGGCCATTCAAAGCGTGCCAGACATCACGAGTCTGTCAACATCGCTGTGGAGCTCTATCCAAACGGCTGTGAAGGATCAACACCACTCCCAGCTGGCTGGCACTATGATCCGAAAACCCATGAGATCTATCTTGGTGCCACAGCTGACTTTTGGAGCTTTGAGGATGGTTTTCTGGTCAGAAATCATGTGTGGTCAAGAGATTGCACTTACCACACCTCGGATTTTCCATTGCCCTCCAGCAAGCTCCAGACTACCAGTGGTCTGACAATGAGGCGTAACAGCCGCGTCATCTTGGTCAACGATGAGCAGTCTGCTCCTGTTGGGGATCAACCATGGTTTGGAAAGACCCTCTATCCCCTGACCAAGAAGGCCGCTGAGGAGTTTGGTCAAAACTATGTCGGCAACCTGACCAAGAAGTTTGCCAACAAAACTATCCGAAGTCGTGGCCACATTTGGTCAGCCCAAGCTTCTCCCAAGAAGAAGAACGTCAAGGACTCAGCTGACCTGAAGGAAAGCCGAATGAGTCTTGAAGATCGCCTGGCATTTATCGAGGGTAAGAAAGCCGAGTTGGCTTCCATCTTCGAAAATCAGGCGTGGGAGATTGAGCTGCACCCTGAGAAGGTTGATTGGAACCGTGTGATGAAGGCAAGGTTTGTTTTGAAGTGGGCCGTCGACAGCAACGGCAATCCACGTGCGAAAGCACGTTTGGTGCTTCAAGGTTTTTCTGATCCAGACCTTCTCCGAGGCGAATTAGATACTTCATCTCCAACACTGAGCCGATCTTCGCGACAGATTCTTTTGGCCATTGCAACCTGCAAAAGCTGGCTGCTCTTCATTTCCGACGTGGCGACAGCCTTTTTACAAGGCGACCCTCAAAAGAGAATTCTGTGGGCTCGCATTCCAAAGGATGCCTGCCAGCTGATAGGAGTTCCTGCTGGCACTCTCATGCGGCTCCTCAAGCCCATCTACGGGCAGGCAGACGCCCCGCGGAGGTGGTTTCAGGTTGCACGAAGACGTTTGATTTCTGCAGGCTACCAGCCACATCCACTTGACCAATGCCTTTATTGCCTATTTCATGATGGTCAACTGGTCTCAATGATCGGCATCCACGTCGATGATCTCATCGGTGGTGGACTTGAGACTGACGAGATCTATCAGAAAGCAAAAGCAGCCTTGCATGAAAGTTTCAACTTCAAGCGCTGGTCTGAGGCCAAGCCTGGCACACACTTGGAATTTTGTGGTTGCCGACTTGACTCCATTGATGGTGGCGGATGGCTTCTCCATCAACAGGAATACATGCAGAAGATCAAACCTATGACCTTGACCGATCAAGATGAAGATCGACAGCTGACCCCAAAGGAAGTCTCCATGCTTCGAGCTCTTCTTGGAGCACTCCAATGGCCGAGCACTCAAACATCTCCACATCTCAGTGCTAGTGTGAGCCTCCTATGCGGTGAAGTGAGTGGCGCTACAGTTGCCACGGCCACCCAGGCGAACAAGTTGCTGCGCTTCTCCAAGTCGAACAGTGATGTTGGACTCCAATTCTCAATTCTTGGCGAGCTACATGAGCTTTGCATGATCGCACTGAGCGATGCTGCCTGGGGAGTGCGAAAGAATCATGAATCCCAAGGTGGCTACTTTGTGCTGCTGATGAACAAAAGAGCTTTGGCAGGTCACATGGACGAACCGTATGTGGTTTTGGACTGGAGGTCATACAAGCTCTCCAGAATCAGTCGCAGCAGTCTCAACGCTGAAGCACAAGCATGCGCTGGTGCAATGGATGCTCTGGAATATCTTTTGATTTTCTGGTATGGTTGCGTGACTCCTGACTTCGAGCTTCGCCTCCTGGATGTCAACGACATTTCTATGCCATCAGCCCTGGTAGTCGATGCGAAGGCTCTGTACGATAGCCTGAAGGCCGAAGTTCCTCAGATGCAAGGCGACCGAAGGTCAAAAATAGAAGTCATGGTAGTCAAACAGAAGATGGATGAGATGAAAACAAAGCTGAAATGGATCTCCTCAGAGACTCAACTGGCGGACGGGGCTACGAAGAGCGCAGCTCGACAGTTGCTGGCGGATCGGTTGCGATCCCACGTCTTTTCCTTGCAGTCAGATCAGACATTCCAAGCTGCAAAGCGAAAGACGGTGGCCGAGCGTCAAGCTTCAGCCAGACGGAATGCCATTGGGCGACTGGTGAACAAGCACACCCTTGGCTTCGCTGTTCTCACCAACCAGTTTGAACCAGCTCGAGGTGATGATTTTTCTGCGGATGAGTTTTCATTTTTCAACTACATTTTCTTTTACACCTTCCTTGTCATGTTTGCTGCGACGATGTTTCTGGCTGGGCAGTGCTTATATCGAATGAGCAGGTCCTTGCCGAGACCTTCATTTGCACAGTTCTTTCAAAGAATGCCTTGGTCCCTGCCGAGACCTTCAATTGCATTTCTCTGGAAGTCAAAAGCCGTGCTGATCGATGCCACAACCCAAACTGATGATTCCGAACCTCTCCGAACTCCAAATGATGTATCACTCCAAACTCGTGATGACCAATCAATCAGGATGATGAATTGCCGAATCCAAATGCTTCAACAACAAGCTGCTGAGAAAGATGATCGAATTCAAGACCTAGAAGGGTTGGTTCACTACTATGAGACAGACATCTCAGATGCCTCTCTGTTTGTGAGCCGAACGGGTGAAAGATATCACCTGAAACGAAGTTGTCGAGCATTGTCTTGTGCCAACCAAGCCGGCATTCGACGCTTGACTTGCTGCAGTCAGTGTATCCAGCAGTTGCGTGATGAGAGCAACCTGGGTGGACCGTGGTGATGGGCCAATTCTTCTTTTCTTTTCACCGATGTGAGTTTGTGGCCCACAACTTGGAACATCTTTACTTGCCAGGTCTACCTGCTGCAGTTGAACCACGTTGCACAAATCGAGAAGTGTAACGATGCTACGCAAGCAGACAAAACAAGTCATTTGCATTTGCCTTTTGTGTTTGCACTTAGAGCGGCAGAACACACGACAAGATATCAATCCATATCTTCGCAGTAAGCCTAACCGTTGTTAGCTGCCAAGATCTGCTATCACAAATGTGGTATCAGTGAAAATCAGTGCAAAATTCTCTGAGCTCTTCGCTGAGTTGGAGATTGCGACTGTGATCTCAGCGATGTCCACATCTCTCGACCTGCGCAGCGTCGAGTTTGCTCGAGCCACGAGTGGCGCAACCTGGCCTGGCCTCCAGGTCGGGCGAACTTGTAGGACCTCAACCGCAGCAACTTACACCAAGAATCTGCGAAAAAGCGGCTGCATATTCCGTTGCGGATTCCAACTCCATCCTCAACGCTGTTCTCTTTTGTTGTGTTGTACCACTGTACCAAGTGCGCCACATGCTTCAGAAAAGAAGAGACTGGTCTCAACACAGGCATGGGATCGGGCCGCTGTCGCGAGCGAACTATGCCACAAGTGGTGCTTTTTCGTGAAGGTGCTGTGATCTTTGGATATCTTTGGTAGGTGGCTCCAAGGTTGACAACAGAACAGATTTTTGGACTTGCCTTTGTACTTCAGCTTGGGCTTCTCATGCTTCTCACAGCTTCACACAGCTTTGCAAGTTTTCTTTTTGCCATGCCGAGTTCTGACAAGCGCTCTGGTACGGCTGACTGCTTGAGAAATTCGGGAATTCCTGTCTTGACCTCCCTGAACCTTGACATATTGAGACATATTGTGATTTGACATATTTTGACATTGCCATTCCACATCATTCCACATCATTCCACCCTTCCGTATTCCTTTCCACTGCAAAAGTGTCTTCTTCAACCTGGCGTACGAGTCAGAGCCTGAGGCCAAGACCCCAAAACGCGTCCTCACAGTGAGGTGACTGAGGTGAGATATGTCACATATGTCAAATACAAGCTGAACTGATCCAATCTGAAAGCATCGAAAGCCTCGCCGCACCCCCTTTTTTCTGGCCAAAGCATCCCTGAGTCAACGTTTTATCTACCCGGATGAATCTGGCACGCAAATTGAATCAATCACATCTCCGCATGAATACATCTGTCAACACAACGTCGGGCTTTCACTCGTAGCAGTGTATCGCCCCGGGTTCTGAGAGGTTGCACGTCTGGAACATATCGTTGTGCAATTCATTGCATCGTTTCAATTCGAATAACGATTGTCTCTGCGGTCTCTGTATTTTGCGTTCCTTCTGCTTCGGCTTTCTATCGATTCATTCGAAATATTTCGAAATCAAGATTCCTTCGACTCTTTCGACTCTTTCAAGACAATGTCCAAAACCATCGGGAGGTGATCAGATCCAACGGCTGATGCAACGAAGGCCTCGTTGATTCTGCCTGCGAAGAATTTGCTCCGGAGCTCCCACCCGGGTCACCCTGCACCTGGTGCCGATTCCCACCTAGTAAAGGCCCAAATAGGCCAATGAGTTTTCAATGAAATGAATTAAAATGCCACAAATGTTTAAGAAACACTCTGTGCGTTACATCTTCAACATAATTTCAACATTCACGTGACTTGCGGGTTGCGGGTGCCTATTCTGTTAAAATCGTTCGATGCAAAGATGTAGTCGATTCGAGCTGGTGGATCTGCCGCCAAAGTCCAGCGAGAAGCTTCAGGCGCTGTCATCCTGTCTGTCAGATTTCTGCTGTCAAAACGCACATCTTCGGAGTGTTCGGATAAACAATGATACGTATTGATACCTATACCTGCCTATACTATATGGCTGTATCACTGATATTCGGAATTTTGGGGAATATGTGTTGTATGTTGAAACTGTCTGAGTATCACACTATATCATGCAGTTTCACAACATGCAGTTTCACAACATGCCGTTCCATGGTGTCATATGAAGATGTCATATGAAGATGCCATAGTCATTTGATGGTATCATATGATGGTATCATTGACGGTGTCACGGCGTTTCATACAACACAATAGTTATAGATGTCTGGGCTTCGCACTGGTGCATGTCTCTGTAGCCAGCAGCCTCCAATGCCACTAGGGCAGCTGAGTCCTCTGGTGGACTCCAGCGAT
This sequence comes from Symbiodinium sp. clade C Y103, assembly GCA_003297045.1. Taxonomy (NCBI): domain Eukaryota; class Dinophyceae; order Suessiales; family Symbiodiniaceae; genus Cladocopium; species Cladocopium sp. clade C. The sequence goes on along the minus strand of BGPT01001240.1, from coordinate 58,188 downwards.
TTCTCGAGTTTCGAGCCTCTAAGGCTGCCCACTCCTGTTCTTTGTGGGCAACGTGGGAAGCCCAGGGAAGACTATTCCAGATATTCCAGGCTTCCATTTTCTTCCATGTTCATCGTTTTCCAGTCTTTAGATGCCTTCAGTGAAATGAATGGAACCTACGGAAGATCTTTGTTGAAAAGCCAGAGGTAAGAGGCAAGTGCAGCAAGTGGCAAAAATAAGGATACACTGAAGCGAATTTCTCCAGTGCTACGGTTTTTTCTGATACACCTATGACGCACATGTCGAACACAAAAAATGTCGAATCAGTGAATCAAATGGTGAAGCGTAAGCTGTGATCCACTCAGCCCCTTCCAGCCCAACACCAAAACGTTTCGGAAACGAAACGTCCGATCCGACACGATCTGACCTCTTCAGAGTAATCCGAACGCTTCATTGCCTAAGGAACACGTCGTTGGGAAATCCTCAAAAAAAACACTCGAAGATGAAGATGAAGGTATAATGTATATATATATACATACATACATACGTACGTACGTACGTACGTTCCTACATACATACATAGATAGATAGATAGACAGACAGACAGATAGATAATTAGATAGATAGATAGATTGATAGATAGATAGATAGATTGATTGTATATAATAGATATATGAAGTATATATGAAGTATAAATCCCACAAGTGCACGTTCAACCCACCAAAGGTGTGACACGGTGCAAACGATGCAAACTCTTAGATGTGATTTGCTTTGGTTATCTTTGGTTGGATCTGCTTCAGAGGACATCTTTGTACCAGAAACCAGTCTATAATCTGCTGTCAGGTCATCTCGGACGTCAAGCTGCATTCAGATCCCCTACAAGTAGATGTGGAAGACCAGAGCTCAGTCGAGCTTGATGGGACAAAATCGACTCTGCTTGACGAAGTCTCTCTGCCTCTGGAAATTGAGGCCACCGAAACCTTTAAGCTGAACACAGGTGAACTATGGTGAACTTAATCTCACAGCCAAAAGAGATGCCACAAAATGCCACAAATATCACTCTGCAATAAGGACTCTAGAGCTGTTGGGAACACTGGGATTTCATGGCCAGTGCACGCAAGTGCACAATGTGATGTTCACTTTTAAACATTAATCAATCATGAATCATGAATAACAAAAACAAAACTCGAAGGCATCCTGGCACATCCCCCCATCTCTCCTCAGATATATGGTCTAAATGCGTGGCCAGCACTGCAAATTTCTTGTCAGCATCTTCCAGGCTTGTAGCTACACAGACCTAGCGCCGTCTTCATAGGGTGGATTCGGGTGGTTTGATAGCCATTTGAAGACATCTGTTCTGCTGTTGGGAGTTTCTCAGATGTGAGTTTTTCAAGAACTGCTCACTCAGGTGTCTCCAGTTTCATGACTTTTGGTGACTCATTGTGACTTGAGCAGGTTTGAGATTGTCTCTTGGCAAGCAGGGTAGTCAAAAATGTGTCCAGATAGTGACTTGGACAGTGCGACAAGGCTGACAAGGCACAGCTAGACAGCCGCGTCCGATGTGCTTACTTCCCTTTGGAGTGGGAACAGAAGAACCGCCTTCCAGATGTGCTGAATCACAATGAATCACCTGAAGCTTCTTGCTGACCAAGATAGCGTTGCCGAAGCTCTCATATCCAGGATTTGCATGAGCAAAGAAATACTCCATCTCTTCCAAATCTTCAGCTAAAGCTTCCAAAGTATCATCCCGATCATTTCCTTCGGGATCCTTCACAGAAATCCGCTTTACTTCATTCAGGCAAATGATGTCTGCTTTGAGATCACTCAAATCCTTTCGAAGCCTTCCATAGACTCTCGTCACTTCTTCAGTATCGACATTTTCTTTGAAACCTGCACCAAAACCACAAACATTGTATGAGACCACTCGCAGCCGATTTCCATCGCCAAATATCCTCTCAGACAGGGTCTTTGCCATGACAGCACAATCTCCAGAGTCGGACATGTCGGACATGCTGAGCACAAACAGCAGAATGAAAATCGTGAAGAGACACAGAAAAATGGAACGCTCAGTCCGAACACATCGGCAACGGGCCATGAACTGGCTGAACCCTCTGAACCCCCTCTTGAGCCAATCTTCGCTGCCAGAACTCAATATTTGAATCAACTCTTTTCAATCCAAAAATCATGTTTTAGCTCCAGTGGTCAAGCAAGGTCAAGCAATGTCAAGCATATCAATGTTTAATTGTCTTCGTTATCTTCGTTGTCCTGGTTCTGCCACTTGCCACTGCCTTGACAAGTTTGTGAGAACTGGCCAAAGCATGCTGAAGCACTGAAGGATACTGAAGGCATGAAGTATGGTGAAGTATGGTGAAGGATGGTGAAGTATGGTGAAGGATGGTGAAGGATGGTGAAGGATGGTGAAGGATGGTGAAGGATGGTGAAGGATGGTGAAGGATGGTGAAGGATGGTGAAGGATGG
>BGPT01001240.1:33746-55712 GCA_003297045.1 Symbiodinium sp. clade C Y103 | reverse complement strand
AGGATGGTGAAGGATGGTGAAGGATGGTGAAGGATGGTGAAGGATGGTGAAGGATGGTGAAGGATGGTGAAGGATGGTGAAGGATGGTGAAGGATGGTGAAGGATGGTGAAGGATGGTGAAGGATGGTGAAGGATGGTGAAGGATTGTGAAGGATGGTGAAGGATGGTGAAGGATGGTGAAGGATGGTGAAGGATGGCGAAGGATGGTGAAGGATGGTGAAGGATGGTGAAGGATGGTGAAGGATGGTGAAGTATGGTGAAGATTGTGGATGGTGGATGGTGAAGGATGGTGAAGGATGGTGAAGGATGGTGAAGGATGGTGCAGGATGGTGCAGGATGGTGCAGGATGGTGCAGGTGTGAAGTTGTGTGAAGTATGGACCCTGAGGCCCTAACCTTTCGATCTCGGGTCGAAGCCGCCATAAGCGCCACCCAGGCATGGCATTGCCGGTGTCGATGTCGGCATATTCGGCAGATGACATGGATGACTTGGCAAGTTTTGGGCTCCACACGGGCAAGGGCCACAAGCGCCACAAGCGCCGCAAGCGCCACATCCATCGTATCCATGGCCGCCACCAGCGCCACCTCCATGGCATCCATTCCATCTGCAACCACCTCCATTCGCATGAAACGGTCCAAAGGACCCACAGGACCCACAGGACCCACAGGCTTCGGACCAGGGATGATTTTGTCCATTTGGATGCGGAGGCTTCCACCAAGCCGCGGAAGGCCCAGGCTCAGTGGAAGGCTCAGGTAGGGCAGCGCGCCCTATCTCTTGCGGTGCCGGTCCCACACCGGCGAAGGGGGGCCCAGTGAGCTCGGCGGCGCCATCAGCGGATTTGGCCTCAAGGGCTGAAGGTGTCGGTTATGGCAGTGCCATCACAGATTTCGACGACATTGTATGAGTACATCATTAAACTGATGGAAATGTCGGGAGACAAACAAATAGTGAGGCCCGAACTGCAACCTCAGAACCTGCACTCAGATTGATCAAACTGCGAAGACATCGACTTTATTCCCAATATACCCTGAACTTGCCTCCAACAGCGGTATTTTCATCCTCCTTATCACCCTTCTTCTCTGCAATCCTTAGATCTGACAGGTGCTCAGGGTCACACACCGACACACAACTCGGACAATAAGTCCGGCACTGCTTCTCTGCCTGAGCTGAGATTGACAGATTGCAGTCTTTGATGATATTTGATGATGTTTGACGTTGTTGTCCAAAGACTGCAAGACCTGATTCAAGGAGCAAAGTTCTGGCCTGTGCCGGCGCTTTGCCCTTTCTCCGTTTCTTTCTCCCAAACCTGTGGAAGCTAACAGGTCAGAAGCAAATCGAATGAAGCAACATCTGAGTGACCCAAGTGCCCTCAGTGCCCTGCTCATCATAGAGTTCGTCGTCAGAATTGTGTTCCACCTGCACGATTCATCAGTGCCTTTCCACCGTCACCAAAAACAAACCTGTGAATTCAGGAAAGCACAGAGAAGCTGGATATTCTTGGAGACTTAGTCTGCCAGATATGTTGCTTGTAGGCTAAGTAAGAAATGGAAAGTTGATGAAAGTTGTTTCTGAACAATGAACTTGGCTTTGCTGCGCTTGGTTGGGAAGCATCCAGTAGGACCTTCAGAACCACCATGCATGGAAACACACAGTGAGGCTCTATCCAACTTCATCGAAATACTTGAGGCCAAAGGGAAGGGTTCGAAAACTAGTTGGGCAAGGAGGGATGTGAATTGGGAGAATATCTGGCACGACCTTGTTAGTTTCAATTGTTGAGCTTAAAATTGAGAAAAAAGGTCGCGCCAAATCGGTCATCCACTGACGCCGCTGAAAATGGCATTCTCAAGACGCAACTTTCATGAGCAGTCACGGTATCTGTCGGGGAAGCTAAGCGGGGTCACTGCCCTAGGTTCAAACATGGTTTTTCGAAAATGAAAAATTGCAGCTGATCTCATAATCTCATCATGTCCCATAGACATCATCAAAGCAAAGGTATCATGAATGACAAAACTGGAGCATTTGAGCAGGCGAGAACAAATAGATGATTTGATATGTGGCTTGCCTCATCTTGACGCAAGAATTGTGGCAGCCGTTGCTTTTGAGAGCCAACTGCTACTCAACTACGAGAAACATGCAAACCAAAAACAAGTACGACCATTCTATCTTTTCTGATTCGTCTGCCAGCAACATGGGAAAAGGGTCGCGCCAAAGCATATCCAATCCAACCCCTTCGACCCCCTGAGTTACGTTGCATTGCATTGCATGACATTACATCACGTGACATCACATTACATTTTGTTACACTACATCCATTATATACGTGACATACCTACATCGAAAAGTAATTGGTAGGCGGCGCATAGGCCGCGGTGTTTCGTGCCATTTTTATCCATTTTTGTTGTTTCTATGGGGTTGGGTTGGGTTGGTTGGAGGGGCAACAACGTTCCTTGACATTTGCACCCACGTGATGCTATGTTACGTTGATGCTCTTATAGGGTTGGGTTTGGGTGGGTTTGGGGGGGCAATGACGTTCGGTGATATGATCGGTTCGGTGATATGACATGTCATGATATGTTCAGTGATATGATATGACTTCCCTATGTAACTTAAAAATACGTGACAGTTGCTACTGTTGTAACTTGAATCATGTAACTTTCACCTACGTCAACATGTTGTTCTTATATGAGATGATATGTTTCATCTAAGAAGACAGAAAAAGGATAGCTGACAAAGTAGATTTCCCCAGTGTTTGTAAGCAGTTGGAACATGATGATAATTGTTCACTACAACATAAACCTCTAAAACACCTTGTAATTGCGAAGTTCAAGGAAAGATGTCATGCAAAGGAAAATACAGAATCACTCAAATCTCCCACGGCCGAATACTCGCCGAATACCAAGTAGTTTCAGCGCCAAACCAAAATAAAAAACACCAGGATGTGCGCAGAGGGATTCGAACCGCAGGGGTGGGGGGTTACAGTTTCAAGTCATAGATAAGTGCGAACAGGGGGGGCCCAAAATCGGTCCGACATGATAGATCACTGCATCTGCATCCAGTCTGCCCCTAATACACTTTGCTAAAGCAAAGCTAACTGTCCATTTAGCAAGCCGTGATTTCATCATTTTGATGCAGGATTTCACCACATTTTTCTGTGACGTGACAAGTGTGACATTCTCTCAATGTGATACACAGCAGCCATGGCAGCCATGGCACTGCTATGGCCTTCAGATCAGCAGCGGTCTGCCTTTCATTGAAGCCTCCTCCACGACCTCACCGGCAAAATTTGGAGATGCGCAAGTTATGAAAATTCGTAACCCAATGTCACCATATTTGCCATTTACAATTGTCTATTGCACATCAGTGATATCATGTGATATCAGTGCTCAATATGATAGCTTCGTATCCAATATCTTTATTCATCGTTTCCAACATGGTTTCCGTCTCAGAGTCGACCTCGACAAATGGCCCTGGTCATCCTGGCCGCCCTGGCCTAGTGCTTCATTGCCTCGCTTCTGTGAGCGCAAGAAGAAGAGACCACCACCTCGAGACCTGAAGCTTGTCCTCTCAGTTGTCCTAAGTAAGATCTGTATGATGTCTATATGATGTCTACATGATGTCTGTATGATGTCTATATGATGTCTGTATGGATCTATGCTCAACGTGGCTAAGACATGGTACAACGATTGGGAGAACAGTTGATAGAACATGGTGTGAGTGAGACTCATGGATACAATGGGGGCATGGTACAAGTTTTACAAGATATGCAGGCCACCAGAGTAGTGATGATGCCATCCAAAACTTGAGATATACCAGTTGTACCTCATATGGACATGAGTTTCATCTCCGATCCGACATGTGTATCCGGAAAACTGTTTGCCCTCGACGTCAGGAACAGTCCGTACTTTGAAAAGGGACAATGGTTTCATCAAGCTGGCACCTGAAGGCCACTCGACATAACCCAAAAAAATAGGTGTGGCAAGACATACCAAAAATATACCGCATTCATCTATTAATAATATTCTATCATCATCATTGCATATGATATGGACGTAGAACTGGTTGAACTGAGCTCTTGACGCTGGCACTACCTGAGGGTGAGATAAACAGAGTCACCGATGCACTGAGGTAGTGAAGCTTCGGCACTGAGTCCAAAGCTTTGAGAGCATGTGCGGGCAAGTCCTGATGCAGAGCGTTGCTAAGGCTGCTAAGGTCTTCCGGGTCCAAGTCGAAGTTCTTTTTTGGAGAGGCTCCAGATGCTCCAGATGCTCCAGATGCTCCAGGTCTTGAAGTGAAAAAAGAATTTCAAAAAACATCAAAAAACAAGAAATTGGGTAAATTGGGCCAGGAGGGGGGTCCAAGGGGGAACTAAGGAGACGGGTTCAGTGTCTGCAAGGCCAGTTTCCGAGTGCCCTGCTGGTTGGGATCCTGAGGACGGCCAACTTTTGGGCAGTGGAGTTTCCATGTGGAGACAAGCATTTTGGGGCGTCGTACAAACATGTACAAACATGTACAAACCCCATGAATATATGGATTGATTGTCGGCAATTGACAGTGAATAGTGAGTTATCAATGAATTGTCAGTGATTTTCTTCGGACGCAACGTCTCAGGAGGTTTAACACCAGGCCTGAAGCCATGCGCCATATGACTTCTTAGGCACGGGAAAAGCGGCTTGGTGTCGCCCACAATTTTGGTCCAATTTCTTAGTCGAATCTGTTGCCATCTGTTGCCCACCGTCCTCTTAAAGTCGGATTTCCTCTCTCTCGAGCACCATCTAACAAGATGTACGTGATTGTATGTATGTCCTCCATGGTGGCTTCTGGCAATGTTTACAGTTCACAGACTCAACCAACGTGTTCACACTTTTTCAATTGCTGACATCCTTTATCTTGTGTTGCTCTTGCTTCTCTTGATTCCCTTGATGACGGAAGCTTGCAGCGCTGCGCGTTGGAGAATTTACCCACTCTGCGTGTCTCAAAGTGGTGTGCCAAACGCATCTCGTATCGTCTCTGGTTTCGAGTTCAAGGCTTCAACAACACCTTGATCTTGTTGGGTTCTCTTGACGTTTCATTTAGCCTCTTGAAGTGGGTCTGTAGTGCAAAGGCATGGTACTCTTTTCATCTTGGCGAATCAATGTGTCGTCACTGTGTTGTCCTGTCAAGCCTTGGCGATTCAAACCCTGAGGCAGACCGCATCAAGAGTGACTGAACAATGAACACCATGCATCGCTGCAAACGCTGCACTAGAAAAGAGAAATCGAAGGCGACGGAAAAACAGAAATGCGGTAGAAATCCGGGAAGACATAATATGTCAATATATAGTGACACAATATGTAAATATATAGTGACATACTCTTCGTGACATCATGTGACAGCGCTCTAGGCCAAGCGGCACGTTGACCGTTGCATCTGCACCTGGAGCGGACGCTCCGCGTGCCCTCTTCCAGTGGACCATTTAGGCAACATGAGTACAAATTCTCAGTAAATTTCTCAGTAAATTTCAAGAAATGAAGCAGATTCAAGAGGAACATCACCAGTATGGACATATTGTGGACTATGAATATGTATGAATATGAATATCTATGGCCTTGCAACAACTACGGATGGAAAAAAATCCAGAAGAGCCCCGCCCAGAGATCCAAGAGATCGAAGAGGTGGAAGATGCTGGAAGAGATCCAATCCAGACTCCGGGCGACTCTGGGCCTGCAGTGACAATGAGGTCGTTTCCCCCAACTTGTTGCCGTTGGAGCACGCCGGCATGGCAGACCTAGGAATTCTCAGCAAAGACTTAGAAATCATCACCTTTGCGCCAACTCACCCAAGACTGCGCCAATTCCAATTTCCTCCAAAGTCAGACTGGATATCCCCCACTCCATCCGTGGTCTCCATGGGTTCCAAGAAATACTGCAGATAGAAATGGCACTTCTTTTGGGGAATCTGATGACAAAGAATGGGCTTTGGATGGCTTTGGGGGCGCCTTCTTTCAGATCTTTCAGACAAGCCCCCATTGGAACACAAAGGTTGTGGTCTCAGAGTCCAGCCCAATGAATTGCCTCCCCCCCATGCAGAGGGACCTGACAGGTCGTTTCAGAGCGCAGAGTTGATTCATTCAATTGATTCTGTACAGATTCAATTGATTCTGTACAGAGTTGATTGAGTTGAAACTGAAGTTGACTGAGTTGAAGCATCTGCGAATGACCATGAAATTTCTCTGCAGCTTCCAACGGTAGCGTCCAAAAGATTCCGAAAAGATTCCAAAAGCCGAGCAAATGCCGAGCATGTTGGCCTCTTGGATGCAATGACACATCCGCGTATCGAAAATCAGTAGCACTCCGTCGCGGCCTGCGGGCTGTGCAGGACTGTTCGTTGTGCATCGTTGCGTTTTGTTCATCTTTGTTCATGAGGCCAGCTGATCGAGCTGATCGAGCTGAGGCCAATCACAGGCAATCACTTCTGATCCACTCCCGAAAGGATCCAGTGCCACAGCTGTGACCTTGGCCGAAAACTGTCTCAACATGTCTCCCTTGGGTCATCTGGATCATCCGGATACTTATTCATCTGGTTCTATGCCCCCTACGAACCTACAACGAACCTACGACTCTGACCACTTTCCATCTGTGAAACAGGCGCTTTTGCCACATCGAAGGTTCCACATAGGCCTGGAATCGCTTGAAGTCTGAAGAGAAGACTCCAGGATTGGAAAAACGACCTTTCCAAAAACGACCTTTCCTGCGCTTCAGTGTGCCTTCCAGTCAATGGGCTGAAGATCCGAGCCTTACCATCTGCATGACCACCTGCAAGCTCTTCAGAGAGCTCTTCAGAGAGCCGAAGTGTTCTCAATTCTCAAAACATACCAGTATCGGCTGAAAGACTGATGCTGAAAGCTTTAGTGCTCTTTCTGCAAAACAGCAACTGTCACAGCTGAAAAAGAAAGGCTCGTGCTCACAGCGAGATCACGCTCAGCATGGCTTGCAATTGCCAGCACAGGTGCCATTGCGTCCTCGCAGGAGCTCGAATTGGAGCCAGGGAAATTCGGAGATCGATGTGAGCCTAGCAATCTTGGTACATCTCTTTATTAGGCAGGTTTTAAAATGTCGGCTCACATCATTGATCATGTCTCCTTGAAACTTCGCAGTTCTATACGCCGTAGGAACACAAAATCATACTGCACCCTTGCCCTCCTCAATATGACTCTTCTGTGTTTTTAGTCGTTGCCAGTGCTTAGACCCTTTTCGCCTTTTCCAGCTTTCAGAACAAGAGTTTCTTTTTGCCATTATGCTTTTGAACATTTCTGTGGTTGCTGCTCTCCAATCTCTCTTTGACATTCTTTGACCAATTACGAGTCCCTTGTTCTTACATCTTTTTCCACCCTTCAGTCCTCTCTGGTTTTAGTGGTGGCACTGTAAATTGCAGCTCCATGTCTCAGTTGACGAAAAAATCCCAGCTGTTGAACATGGAACCCAGATGGGACATGTGGGCTGTTAGAGGTCAGCATCTGCCGCATCTGAGCTGTGAGCTCTACATCCATGGCGCAGCAAGTAGATGCAGCACCTGAGTCTGAGTTGGCAGGCATTTTTAAAAAGGCGGTTTCCCGTTTTCCAACTTGCTGCTTGTGCCTAACCAATGTATTGTAAAAAACGATGTGTTATACGATGTAGAACGTCGTTGCGCCTTTCAGCATGCACATCACATGCACTTGATGTCCGAGTCTAATCCCTCTGTAGCTCCTTGCTCTGGTCTGCTGGGCGCCGGAAACCCGCAAACTGCTTTCTTTTGAATCTCTTCGGGTAAGAAACATAAGTTGTACATGTTGTACCGTTTATAAAGTTTATGATTTTACATAAGTTTATGATTTTACATAAGCTTATGATTTCACAACAGTTTATGATTTCACAAAAAGTCTGGTGTGATGCAAAAAGTGTCTGGTGCAGTTGAGCTTGTCTGCTGTGAGATGCGTCACCGTTTTGTTCGCTTGGAAATGGATTAAATACTCAACGAGCTCAACACACGGGTTACACGTTTTATTCTTCTTTCATCTGGTGTTGCTCAACTCTTGTACCTGTGTCGTTCTGGTGTTCATAATTTGTCGCGGACCCTTCACTTTGAAAGGCAAGTTGCTGCTGCAGCACAGGAGCAAGGCAGATCCGCGAGGACCCCAGGCAACTCCTGTGGAACACACGGAGTTCGACGGAGTTCACACTTCGGTCACCGTCCCACAGATCTGGTCGTTGGCATCGATTGGCATCGATCAAATATGGATCATATATCGATCAAATGTGTCAAATTGACATTCTTTGAAGTCTTCCTTTCACTGTATCCAAATGCCACTGCAGTCTGCATGGTATTTATGTTTCCACTTGTGGTTGCTATGGTTGCTGTGGTTGTCTCTGGTTGTCTGTTCGCCGACCAAATCACACAGCTGCGGTGTGCTCTGCCTGTGAGTGGCCCGAAGTGCTCATCACTGCGTTCATCACTGCGGGGCGGTGGAATGTCCAATGCCTGAAGCGATCTGACAAGCTATCCGGAGGGCCATCACGACCCCAAGCAGTGGCAACTCTGCTTTAGAAACATACTAGCCATTTTTGGTTCTGAAAACTGTTCTGGTGCCGCCTGAAGTGGTGCATTGGCAGCTCGCATGCCTTGTAATCTGGTTCTGAAATGGAGAAACATCAGATCTCTGGAGCCTAGCAGTTTTAGCATCTGGAGCTAGACCACAATTCTTGCTCCAACTGCTCAATTTGTTTGTCAATATGAATAAGTGTGTTTTGGCCGGTTCTGGCACCTCCATTCTCATCAATGCTGGTTTCCTGGCAAATGTTCAAAAGCTTTCGCTACCGCTTTCTGGAGAACTAAAGCGAGGGCAGAAAACACCAGTGACAAGTTCTCTCCTGTGGGACGCGCCATAGCAACACAAGATTGTCCAAACCGGCGCTGGCCTCAACTCAGCAACCCTTCTGGATCGCAGAACCGTGACCAAGGAAGCAACGTGAAGCAACGGGGAGCAACGGGAAGCAACTGGAAGGAACTAGTATAACCAACCAAGACTATTCAATGACAATGCGACGCACATCCAAAAAGATCCAAAAACGGAGCGAACGAAATGGAGACTCAACGTGTATCCACGTGTTCACATAACGTGCACGGCTGGTCGCGTTAGTCGCGACTTGAGGTCCACACCAACAAGCCCAGTTTGGGCTGTAAATCCAAGGAGACGACCTACCAGATGTTGCCAGGTCCCCTTCGACATGAGAACAGAAAGACAATCTTGAAGACATTCTCCTCAGATCTTGATTCTATTCATCTTATGTCTTGTTGATTCTATTTGATTTCCTCAAATACTTGATTACAAATCTACTATCATCGAATTATCGGATGTTGTCATCCAATGTTCTCGATAATTGGCTCAGAAAATTCGACGAAATTCATCCAGAACCAAATCTTGGATTTGCATATCGTATTCAAGTTCAGCCAAGTAGAGCTGAGCCAATAAAATCCTTCCGTTTGCAGTTGATTTTCCCATCCAAACCTCCATTTTGTTCGGGGATGTCCAATTGCTATATTGATTATGAGATACCTTGGGTACCTCAAGTCATAGCTGTTTTTTTTTAAATGCTGATTCCCCCAATGAGCCAATATGGTCAAATTCATGGCTTTCGATCCATCCCCCCTATATATCATATATGGGGGTTTCCTAAAATAGGGGTACCCAAATAGCTGGATGGTTTATAATGGAAAATCCCAATCTAGAAATGGATGATTTGGGGGTACCCCTATTTTAGGAAACCTCCATTTGAATAGGATTTCCATTATAAACCATCCATTGTTGGGTACCCCCATTTATGGAAACCACCATATCAATATGCATCATCTCTCTGATTGGTTCCCTCAGCCCTCCACCAACGTACAAAACCAAGGCGCTGCGTCTCGGTGGGCTCTGAAACTCTGCAGGTGGCCCATCTGTTGAGGCTCCCGCACCTCTGGTTCCAAGCGCTCCTGAGGCGACAGGAGATATCCCATTCTTAGGGACATGTAAAATGTATATATATATATCACTTATACTATACTATAAATGACTATAAATATTAAATATACCATATTGTACTTCATTGTTGATATGTATATATACACAGGATATTGTTAATATTGTTAATATTTTTAATATTGTTAATATTGTTAATATTGTTGAAAATGTTATAACATCCCAATAATATAGGATTCAAATTTCAGGAATCTCCACATAGACATTACATTTTAGTTGTCAATTGTCAGTCACTATCCACATATTGATGGTTTGCCATATTTGTGAAAACATCTCCAAACTCCAACAAAACCTAGAACGAGTATGAACCAGACTCACACATATCATTAGTTCAATAGTTCCTCCACAGCTGTTTTACCGTGGAAAAGATGACCGTAAAAAGATAGTACGCAAACAGATCAAACAGCCTTCCACGAATGGTTGTCCGCATTGCTGATCCATTTCGTCAGAGTTATCACGCCATGTCACCGCATCTCGCATGTCAAGTCATGTCAAGTGTCCAGGGAACCGTTCTCATCGTTCTCTGACGGCGAAATCCTCGGCAAAAAAGCAGCGCATATTGCAAGTCAATATTTGTCGCCTGGTCAGCTGATTTCTGATATTTGAATCTGAATATATCTGAATATAGTTATTTATCTTTCTATATATCTATCTGTGCCTGTCATACCTTGACCGCAACACAAGAAGCTTTCAGGCTGGAGCATTTCAAAGGAGTAGATGTCACCATCCATCCCCCCGCTGAAGCAAACGGGAAATTGAAGGTTCTCCTCGCATCTGGCGATATCTTCGTCTTCAACATGTTTCTTCTCTTTCAAATGGATAAACTCATATAAACTCTTTTTTCATCTTTTCTCATGGTTCTTTAGGTCCCTCTTCTCTTGGAGATTGGCGCAAATCTGGCAAACCTCTCGAATGCTGACAGCGCGGCCGTTGTGGCCACTGTCCTCCCCATCAGGCACTGCCAGCGTCATAACTGGCCCACTGTGTGCACCTGTAGACCCAGGCCCTGTTCAAGGACTGAACCCATCTCAACACATCTCAACGCATCTCAACACCCCAACCATCCCCAAAATTGATCAACTTTGTTCAAATCTGAAATTGAAATGCAAACAGGATAAAAACCCGAGGAGACAAGAAATGCAACACAAAGCAAGCCCGCGTAAACTCTGAAGCTTGCAAATTTCCAAGAATCTCTAAGAATCTCTAAGCCATTCTAAGCCATTCTAAGCCATTCCAAGCCATTCTAAGCCATTCTAAGCTCCTCGCGGTAGTTTGCAAACGGCTCTAAGTCTTCACAAGGACCATCGATAAAAATGCTGGCGCCAGGCATGCTGCCGATATCCCACGCCTTCGGCAGATCACAAGCAATGCCAGCAACGTCGAATGAACGCAAGCAACAATGAACGACTTTGTCGCTGTTGACAGACTTCAACAACGCTTTGCAAACTGCTTTGCTTTTTTTCCATGAACGCTTTGCAAAGGGTCTTTACAATTGCTTTCGTATGCCCTCTTTACCAGTCTCTCATTAGAAATCGTTACAAGATAGTGGGCTGTTTTGCCTTCTCCTTCACTCTTATGTTTGTATCCAAGCACCGTCGACTGTCCTGCTATTGCTTTCTTGCTTTCAACAGAAACTCACGAACTTCCATGTTCCTGGCTGCGTATAATCACGTCCTTTTACTCAGAGCAGCTCCATTCAAACGACTTTGTTTTGTCCTCCATAGTTCTGTTGAAATTCCGTCTGCAACAAAAAGGCCTTCACTATCGAATCTTCTCCAGCTGTAAGCAAAACACCTCAAAGCCACACTTCGTGACACTTCGTGACACTTCGTGACACTTCGTGACACATTTGGTGACACGCAAAACACTCTCGCTTCTGTGCCAACTGTCAGACTGTCCACGACTTCTGTCCACGCCATCGCCTTGACAGATCCGAGCACTGCGAACCCCGTCAAGGTGAGAATGAAGCGTTGCCACCTAGCGCCATGAGCGCCCAGGACCAGCTCAAATCAAGACACAAAGACAGATCCGCTTCAGAACTCCGTTGAGATCAGGGCAGTGCTTCAGCAGTTTGTTTTCTCGTTTCACTGCGCTTTCCAATGTCCATCAGATGAAGAGAAACACAACGGTTTCGGCTGGTTTCGGCTCCGAGAGCTGGACAACTTCCCAGGGCCGCTCCTCAGAATGCCACGCTGAAAAAGAACCACCCACTCATTACGCATTCGTATTGGAAAATATTGAAAATACCCGGCATTTCAGGCCTGCAACAGATTGCAACGGTGTAAAATACTCCAAAAGGCTGGGAAGATTCTCGTTCAGATCCAAAACAGCTTAACCAAATAGAGGCCTTAAACATCCTTAAGCCACAAGACTCGAACACAGCGAAATCTCTGACCTTGTCCTGTCTCGAAGCATTGGACACATCATACAGTTCGCGGGAGCCTGGAAATTCTGTGGCATCAGGTATACCATGACAAATATTTGACAAATATGACAGATTCCATGGTATGTCAACGGTCACCACATTGTCACAATATGTCTCGCATGAATGGTGCCGCATGGTGCCGCATGGTGCATCATGGTGCCTTCGGCAGAACTTTCAAGTGTGGCCGACTCCAACTGTGACTCTTCAGCTCCATGGGACCGCAGCCCACTTTCCTGCAGCCCACAGAAACGAGATGGTCAAGATTAAATCGAACACTTGTGAAATTGGCCTCCGACTCTCTTTCAAAAGACCGTTAGATTTTGAAATTTTGCGCGCCAGACTGAGAACGCAAAAAGGAACTGCAAGCGACACACTCTCCTCCAAGATATACGCCTGCCCTGCCTCAATGCACAAGTTTACTAGAAAGGATCCGAGATTTTTCCAGCAAAGTAGGAGGTACTGCATATTCAGTGTCTAATCAGTCTAATCAGTTCTAATCAGTTCTATTCAGCTATGTTAATCTTCAACTGACAGTCAGAACTTGCTGAGGTCAGCACTCGAGAGAGCGAATCAAAAGTTTTCGTTTCCCAATTCTTGCGCCTCAAATTTCTCCCTCTCTTGGGTGCTGAGAATCAGCAACACCAAAGCGTTCGAGTCGGAAAAAATGAAAAAAAACAACAAAAAAGGTATAGTTCAATGAAAGTTTCATGATATAACTCATGCAACAAGGTTTGAAGACAGGAAAGGACCCCACGTTGCAGGTATGCGAAGCGCAAGTGCACGCCATGCCTCAAAATTTGCATAAAGGGTTTGTGTGGAGAATCCATCGATGCTCGAGAATCAAGGGTGCAAACTGTTGACACAGCAGCAGTGTGTCAGTGGCCACTCATCGCCTCGCCTCGATCTCTTCACACGGAAAAGTTCGAGTTTCTTGTCTTAGTAGGGAAAACAAAGGACAAACAAAGGACAAACAAAGGACAAACAAAGGACAAACAAAGGACAAACAAAGGACAAACAGACCAAACTTTAGAAGAGAAACTCTTCACAAACCTGCCTGCTTGATTTTCCTTGCAAGGTCTGCTTCTGAGTTGCCACGAAACTGCAGGCTGGTTGCGCAAATGTTCTAATCATCATGGGGTCCCCAACATAGGACCACACCCATGAAAGAGTTGACTTCCAGGTAAACCTTGAGCCAACAGCACAAGGCTCTGCGGCGCTGTTGCCGACAGTGGTTATCCATTATTCCAAACAGCGCTGGTGTGACTTTGATGCTGCCACTGCAATTCTTGACTGCGAGCAAAAAACGTTTCTATTGCGCAGAAAAAAAAACATGTGTTGTTGTCATAGTTCGATCTCAACATGATCATACTCCTTGACAAAAAAAATGGAATTCCAGTCCTTGCGCAGGCTACCAAAACAGGTGGTTCCAAGCTGCAAACCAACCCCAAAACTCCTGGGACATGTCAGGTTGAGGCTTGACTCAGGTGCAAACACTGAGCAGAACGACGTCTGCAGGAGGACAGGGCCTTGCATAAAACTAGTTTCATGCAGTTTACTGCCAATGCGTTGCATTAATGGTCATTAATGCATTGCCCACAGCACAATCATTGAAGCTCACCCCCAAATGCTTCCATTCCTATCCACGCCATTCTAAACCTCTGGACTTTCGATGGGTATCCTTACCTCATCTTGACCGCCAACCCAGTCCAAACTGTGTAAAAAATTGAGTTTCGAGTTGTTTCGAATCATCTTTGTCAAATATCTTCACGTGTCAGCCAGTGTCAGCTTTGAATTCGCCTCCTCCAGAAGTCTCACATTCGAAGCCAGCTCTTCATTTCTTATGCGCAAGGCCCTCAGCCTGCAACTCCGAGAACAAGAATTTCATCACAAACGAACCCATCATCACCAGTATTACAGTTACAGTAAGACCTGGATCTTCTGCTTTAAATTCTCAATGTTTAATGACCAAATCAATCTGTCTCGAGCGGGAAATAGCGGGAACATTGGGGACAAACAGGCATCGCTCTTCAAATGTGATCTGCGATGACCAAAAGGCTGAGACATTGCATCTAGACGTTGCATCAGGAAGAGCCACCTTTGGCATATCCGCATACCTAGACGCTACATGTAGATACTGTTTTTTACGTAGATGTCCCTCACAAGTTGTTGTCTACCGGCGGTGCTTGGAGGTCGACAATGGCCGTCATCTCACGGGCTTCAGACGAAAGCAGGACGCTCTGACGAAGCTCTGACGAAACCATGGAAAAAGCACAGCGTCTGCTGTCCACGTCGGCGCCTCTCTTCTGCGGCGGTGATGCGAACTGCCACCGTATCCCTGAGCGGAGCAATCAGCGGAACAAGGGATCCGAATTTCCAACGTTTCCAATTCTGTCCGTCCCTGTCCGTCCCTTCCGGGCCATTTCTCCCCCTTTCGGATTTTAGGGTTTCTCTTTCGTTTCTCTTGCGTTTTACAGGCCTTTCGAGACTCCAGGCTGTCCGGCTGCGACTTAGCCGATGGCCTTAGTTCTAGATTCCTAAACACCCCAAACATCCAACAGCAATTGAGCTTAGGACATCTGAGAACACATGTGTTGAGGATACATATCATTTTCAAAATGTTTGGAACTGCGAAATCACTTGAATTTGCCCAACCATACTACATCCTGATATCAAAAAGATGAACAGCAACAGCTGAGTCAAGCTACAGTACACCTCAGCTTCGGCCAAAAGATATGCCTGTGGCTTCAGTGGCGGTGCTCCACTTTCGATTCCACTGCAACTGCATCCGGCCCTGGGCATCCCTGGGCCTCGTCTGCCAAAAGCATCAAGCCATCGCAACGGTACGGTGGAAGCCTTCGTTTCTAGGCTTCCCAACGGTTCCACCCGTTGTGTTTTTCAGTGCTGTGCCCCCTTTCGGATCTCTATGCTCTCGAAACGCAACCGTTCAACTGGAGACCCTATCTTTGTCTCAAAGAGAGCCCTTCCTACTTCAGCAGTGATCCTACTCTCCAGCTCTGTTGTTGCTCAATTCCTTTTTCAGGCGTGGTGCAGAAGCGCAGCAAGTGTTATGCATCTATTTCTTCCAAAATTCATTTTGCAGCACATCCTAAGGATTTCTACTCTTTGTCATTGCTAGCCCTTTTCCTGGAGCACATCAGTCCTGTACCTCTTTAACGCTCTCTCTGGCATGTACAAATTGCACCTTTTGATTTGAATCTGTCCTAGCAAAAAGAACTCCATATCTGTTTGCTGAATCTAAGAGGCTTGTAGTGACTCCAAGTAGATCACACTGAACCCATCTAAAACCACTCCCAAAGAAAGATGGACAACTTTCGTGGAGCCCGCATCTTGGCATTTTCTCACATGGCGAAAGCGCTACTTGAGACTGCAGTAAAGCTCACGTGACGTGAAAACATGTGATCTTCAAATAGTTCATGAGAAGCTTGCATGCCCCAAAAAACTATTTGGATACGCCAATTCTATTTCCTCGAATCCTTCTTCCAAATGGTTTCAACCAGTACTGGTGTGGTTTCACAAACATGCGCTTGAACTTCCGAATCCACTTTGCGAGTTCAGATGGACTGAAGTCTGAATTTTCTGCTTCTTGTTTCATCCTGCCCAATCTATGTAGGGCACTGTCGTTCAAACGATTCGTGACTTACTGGTCGAAATTCAGATCTGGTGATCAAGGTAGCCATTGATCTGACACTGCTATCTAGAGGAACGGAGAATTTATTTCTCCACGCTTGAAATGATTGCTTTTTTGGTCAAGTGAGATTGTCGGAACGCAGATCAGATTAAATGCTACCAGCATCTACCAGGCACCACCAATCTACCAGTCATCCTGAATTTCCCAGTGGACCCTGACCTTTTTTCGGCTTCTTACAGCGTATCGGCCAAGGCGATGGTATATCACATCACATCGACCAGCTTTGGAACGGAGTTTCAGAGCATCACAAGTTGCACGCGGAAAGAACGAAGAAAAACATCAAGAAAACGGATCCCGACTCCAGTGGAAAAACGTGGTACTTCAAAACCCGCTCCAACTCGCTCCAAACTGAATCCCATCATCTCTGATCTCATCAAAAAGCAGGAAAGAAAGGAAGGAGAACAATCTGAAGCTCCAAGGAAATTTGCTTGGGCACAGGGCCCGGCGGAGAATAGTTGGGTATTATATTCAAAGCAAACTGGTCGTTCGGCACCAGAACGGCGCCTAAGCATGCGTAAGCAGTATTCAAAATCCGTAGTGTCATCCCTTTACACTGGTTCTCAATCAAGATTATGATTATCGGTTAAATAAACCCCAATAAACCAGGTAGCACATGCAGCAGCCCTGTATAATCATTCATTGAAAGGATTTTGGTCCTGGTAAACGTCCGATTGTTGACGTGTCTCAACGTCACCAGGGCGAGTTATTCGGTATCACACGCCCGATTCTTGGTGTTCACAATTGGACCTATAGCAGTCCTATCCAGAACTACAATTCTGCAGAGCTCAGGTGTTTTGGCAACATATGGATATGTCTGAAAATGGGGTACACCCCTGTGGATTTACCACATAGGTCACTAGATTTAGATTTGGGGGTAGCCTATTTTCAGGCAAAGGCGTACCTGATAGCACCCGAACCTTCCAGTTTGCTTCTGTTGGTCTGCACAATATATTGAACCGACTTTCTGGCCAAAGTCTTGCAAAATGGCAACCCAAAATGTTGATGGAAACCAAGGGATTTGGGGGGGTTCAAATTTTGAAACCCCAAAAGAAGACCAGAAAGCATCAGGTTAGAGTGCGTTTTGGACTTTGGCCAGAATGCAGCCAGAGCTGATAAAGACTTGCCAAACACTCAGACGCTTGAGTCCTGGCAAATCTGTTTCAATGTTGCAGGATGGAGCCATAGAATGCCATAGAATGCCATAGGATGCCGACATGGTTGAAGTTTCAAGCCATGATCCCCTTGTTGGAGTGCACCCTATGTCAAGGGCCCAGCACCTCACCTGACAAACAGGAACAGTCGAAGATTCAAAAGCTCGAAGGACTCGAAGGACTCGACGCTTCGCGGCCGGTGTCTGCCTTTGTGACGCTGCCTTGGTCGTGTCGCTTCGTGTCACTTCTCCCCAGGTGGTTGCACCGTTCTGCAGGCACTTTTGGAAGCATTTCAAGCAATCTTGTAGCAATCATGTAGCAATTTGTATCAAATTGCACTACCATTTCCAAATGTTCCGAGACTCTGTAAGTCATCTCCAAAGTAAGGCAGAGGAAACCACTAAGGCCTTGGTTGCCGGCTTAAGGCGAGGTCTGTTCTCTTGGACCCGTAGATGAACTAGTCATTTTGAATATTGGAGCGTGATGTGATGAATCCATCCCGTTGGAGGTGTCAATGGCTGGATTCCAGGTGGAAAATCCATAGGAATCCATGGTGAACGGTGAACATGTTTTTTTTCAACATCTACATCCAATATGGGGAGGGAAGTTTCCCAATTTTTCCCAATTCTGAGGCTTTGCACCACCAAAAAAAGACCACAAAGGAGACCTTGTCGTCCTCCCCGGCGAACTGCTGCCTGCGCCCAGTTCTACCACTGGGGTGCTCCGAGAGGTGATTATATCGTGGATTTCGAATGCCCCAAGTAGCAAAGGGGATGCTTGTACACATTTGTACACCATTCTAATCAGTGGAATTGGCCTTAAGAGAATTTGCCTGGATGACACATCAAACCTGATAACCTCATGATTCTCGATGCAATTGTCGCTACCACACCACAGAATTAACTCCCACAGACCCTCTCGCGCGTTTGCATCCTATGACAGTGGTCGAGTATTGACTTGTCCCTATTCTGGACTAAGTTGCTCGTGCTTTGGAGGAGTCCTAGCTCCTCTATGAACGAGCCAACCGCTCAATTCATTGGCTCCTCTTACTATTTCACCAGCCATAGCTTATCCTAGAAAAATGGAATCTCGTAGATGCCAACAAAGTTCCAATCCTCAGGCTATTCTGCGCATTTCATTTCAGAGCACCGTTGGTCAAAGGAATACCAGATTCTACGCGATTTCCTCCGCGCCTTCTGCAACATGCTGCCAAGACGGCCAGACGGAGGCAGCTGATCACCTGAGTTGTCAAACGGTCACGACATGTCACCACGATTGAACCATCAAGGCTAACCTAAAATTTGATGGCTGAGAAACTTATCGTCCCATCCAATGAATTCATGGCCATAAATTTTTGGGCCGTGGACAACCCACTTTCAAGCGATGGTTCAAGCTCTTTAACCAAGTGAAACTGATGGTTTTAGGACTCCTGCTGTCCAAACATCTCTTTTCACAGCTGCAGGCCATGCCCATTTTCCGTTTGGATGTCTTCCTCATAGCAAAAATGTGTGTATGTTTCATTTTTCTTCATGTTCAATTCATTCTCCTCCTTTTGTCCAGGAGAGTGGCTGGTGTTTGACGTGGGCGACACCAAAAGTGGGCTCGATGCAGTGTTTGAAGAAGCCTGAGCAATCCAGAAAGGCAATGGAGGTTCCTGGAACCATCCGGAAGCTCTTATTTTGCTTCGCCCATCGAGAGGTTTTCGGAAACCATTGGGATCCTCCTTTTCTTTAATCTTAGGTAAACGGGTGAAACCAAATCATCCGCAAAATGCCGCAAAGCCTTGGTTTCCCCTTGTGACTTGCCAAGAAGTTCATATTGGGCAATGGGTCACTTCACCCTACCTTGCTGTTCACAGCAAAGTGGTTGTTGTACACGTTCAACCCCCAAAAATGTTTGCATGAGTGGCATGATTCATCTCAATAATTTCTTCCCATTTTGTTTGGTTTTCTCCCCATTTCTGTTCCTGAAAAATCTCCATGTTCACACATTTTAGTGGGTTAATGTCTGTGCCTCAACCGATAATCCCCGGCATGATATCTGAGCTGCTCTAGATCCACCGTGTTCAGTCTTGTACGCCGCTCTTGCAAACCTTGGTAGATGATATGCAACAAAACGGCTTGCAAAATCATGGTGAATCACAGAGTGTTGGTGAATCATGGTGAATTTCATGCTTGTCCATCTTGCTTGATCTTGCTTCATCTTGTTGGTGAATCTTGGTTGATGTTTCCCAGAAAATGTCTATGAGCGGGGGATTTTCTGAAAGAAAAATCACGGAGTCAACTCAACTGTTTCTGACACACTAAAAGTTCTTCACGCAGAAACCTTTACACACATTTGCTTTGCAGGAAGAAGATTTGGCGCACACACACACACACGCTTTTCCACACAGAAGCTTTTACACAGAGAAGCCTCTATATAGAGCAGCTTTTACAAAGAAACATTTTTAGACACAAAAGCTTTTGTACGCAGAAGCTTTCTTTTACACGCAGAGACTTTTACACTTCACCCATAGAAACTTTTGCACGCAGAAACTTTTACACAGAGAAGTGGTCACACGGAGCAGTTTTTGCCAACTTTTGCACAAATGAGGATGCAGGTGATGCAGATGATGATGTTGAGAAGAAGTAAAACAATTGATGTTGGCAGCAGTTCTTTGGGAGAAACCCTTCGCAGGAGCTTTCGGGGAAAAAACAAAGGTTGGCACTAAGTTGTCACTACTTTTTGCACACCTTACCCAAACTCTAAACCATTCTCTGATTGACTGGTTGAATCCATCGTGCACACAGTGCCAAGCGACATGCAGTTTCTTATATGTTCCTTGGTTTCCTCCGGGCCCATCTTGATCAGGTACCTCAGCACAGTCTCGGTACATCCTGATGGGCCCAACTGGACACGCTGGAAAGCTTCGAAAAGGGCAATGGCTTCCTCTGTGACTGCGTGAGGGCCTTTACCTATCACTGCTTGAAAGCAGTGCCCTGCCGTCCAAAGTCACACAGTACAGCTTGTCACAGCAGACCTTCAGAGGACCTTCAAGGGCTCCAAGGCCCCAACTCGAACTCTGCCAAGTGAACCTGAGTGACTGGGTGTGTCACAAAAGAAATACTCAAGAAATGAAAACATTCGAGGTAAATGGCTGAATTTTGCATCAATGTTCTTACCTTGGTGTGTTTGTGCGGTTCTGCACTTGAACAAACGCGATTGCCCCTGCAGAACCCTGCAGGAACACAATCGACAAGTTTGGCAGTATCTGCATCGCATCTATGTATATCTGTATATATATATATATATGTACATATCTATTTATATTCATATATGCATCAGCGCACATACATGTTACATGTACATGTAAATATGTATATGTGACTATGTTAGACGATATGTGTGTCGTGTGTGTGTATGCATGTATAAATAATATAGACACGTTTGTTCCACATGCTTCTGCCGAGAGTCAGGGTGGCTCGGCTTCACGGTGTTGTCGTAGCAAATGAGACCTAGGGCGTGTTTTTCATCTCGATCCATGCAGGTCTCAACCGTTAAAAAAAAAAACGAATCAAGTGATATCCAAAAGTGATGCAAAAATTATCCAAAAGTGATCCAAAAGTGATGCAAAAATTATCCAAAAGTGATCCAAAAGTGATCCAAAAGTGATCCAAAAGTGATCCAAAAGTGATCCAAAAGTGATCCAAAGTGATCCAAAAGTGATCCAAAAGTGATCCGAAAGTGATCCGAAAGTGAGCCGAAAGTGATCCGAAAGTGATCCGACAGTGATCCGAAAGTGATCCGAAAGTGATCCGAAAGTGATCCGAAAGTGATCCGAAAGTGATCCAAAAGTGATCCAAAATAGCAAATGTTGATAGATATTTTGATAGGTTGTGATGTGTTCGCAACTGTGTTAGTGACGTTTGCTTTTCTCGGGTAGAGAACTCGGCGAACAAAACGTCCCACCATAGCACAAAACTTCCCCATTTCCAGGTCCAGCCACTACCATAGTGACGATGGCTCTCTTGGATCTTCAGGTCAAAATGTCGCCCAAATTCCAAGGAACCTGCACCTGAGTGTTCAAGGGATTGGTTGAAGTGAAAAATTGCAGGGAAAGAATCATTTGTTGTTCCCGAGGGCGTCTGCGAAGGGTTTTTCGTAAAAAGACATCTGCACTATTACATTGACATATCTTCACATCTGCATATCTTCACATCTGCACATCTTACATCTTCATATCTTCACATCTGCATATCTTCACATCTGCATATCTTCACATCTGCTCTNTGCATATCTTCACATCTGCACATCTTACATCTTCATATCTTCACATCTGCATATCTTCACATCTGCATATCTTCACATCTGCTCTTCACATCTGCACATGTTACATTTGCACATCTTACATCTTCATATCTTCACATCTGCATATCTTCACATCTGCTCTTCACATCTGCACATCTTACATCTTCATATCTTCACATCTGCTCTTCACATCTGCACATCTTACATCTTCATATCTTCACATCTGCACATCTTACATCTTCATACTTCACATCTTCATTTCTTCACATCTGCATATCTTCACATCTTCATATCTTCACATCTGCATACTTTTCTCTCTTCTCTCTTTCTCTCTTCTGCTAATTTCTATTTCTTTCTTA
>BGPT01001240.1:6862-31344 GCA_003297045.1 Symbiodinium sp. clade C Y103 | reverse complement strand
TTCATCCCCTCACATCACACATCTTCACATCTTCACATCCTCACATCTTCACATACTCATCAATCTCTTTTTATTTGCGCCTTATCCATTCACATCTTCCTTCTTTGAGACATCTTCATATATTCCTCTCTCTATGTTTCATGTTATACGATCTTCACAGTTACATATCTCGCTATACTTCTCTTCGCTCTCGGGCCATCCGTCGTCTAGTTTNTCATATATTCCTCTCTCTATGTTTCATGTTATACGATCTTCACAGTTACATATCTCGCTATACTTCTCTTCGCTCTCGGGCCATCCGTCGTCTAGTTTTTTCCAAAAAATCATCATCTTCCCTTAAATCCTTTCTTTCGATGCTGAATTCAAGGCTTAGGTCGCTGGGGACATGTCACTTTCACAGGACAGCTGCTTTGATGTGCTCAAAAAGCGCCTCAAGAGTGTGCGGCCAAGAGTCAGCTTGGCGCGTGAAATTTCGGCGCATAAGCTTTTCCGGCCTGGTGTGCGGGACCCAGCTTGTGGGATGACCATTGGCCTGACACATTCATGGGATAAACTCAGTACAATTGAGATAACCAACCAACCGTAAGTCACTTGGTCCTCTATACAGGCAGATCCCCTTTCAATTTGTACCTCTCCCATCGTGCCATCGCATGCCGCGCTGACATCGCACCTTCAATGAGCGCTGGCTTCCTCGCTGTTGCACTGAATCCAGAGGAGCCCACAGGCAGATGGCGTGCATCTCGTAATCCTTGGCATTGTGTGGTCCAATGGATGACAGGACACTGTATGAATGTGTCCTACTGACACCTACAGATACATATATGTATATCACTACACATGATATTAAATCATATCATATCGAAACATATAATACCGAATCATCTTATATCATATTAAATCATGTTATAGCACGTTACATAATATCATATTGTATTTTATCATATTATATTTTATCATATTATATGTTATCATAGTATATTTTATCATTTGATATTACATTATCATGTTATATCCTGTTATATTATTATGTGTTTTTTATCATGTTATATTGTGTTATATAGCCTTTGTTATATCATATTTGATGGTAGTATATGATGTTATGTTGTACGGCCCTCAAAATGCTATTATACTATGTGTATAATATTATGCATGCATACATATATATATGTGTGTGTACA
Source organism: Symbiodinium sp. clade C Y103 (assembly GCA_003297045.1). Lineage (NCBI taxonomy): Eukaryota > Dinophyceae > Suessiales > Symbiodiniaceae > Cladocopium > Cladocopium sp. clade C. The sequence goes on along the minus strand of BGPT01001240.1, from coordinate 30,166 downwards.
CTATCATTACAATATACATATATATATATATATCGTATTGTTGTATATATGATATGATCATACATACATCACTGCACATACATACATCACTGTACATACATATATAGATTATACAAATTTATGTATATAAACAGCTGTAACATGATTATATGTATTAAATGATTGTATGTACAATATCATGTATATATATATATATATATTTTGTATCTATATATATATATAGAGATACATAGATATGCACCTCAAAGCATGTATTTGGCCTTTCCGCGGTAGCATCTACATTGGTTTGACAGGAGATTTGGGTGAAGGCACTGCAGCTTGACCAAGAAACAGCATTCTCCATCTGCCTGAGCATTTGGTGGACCCGCTCCGGGTTTAGTGCACCTGAGAATTTGCCACGAAGCATCACGAAGCACTGCACACATCACAACTCCATGGGCTCTTGGAGTTGAGAATGGCTTTCAAACAGAGGGTTTCAATCACTGCCTGTTTTTCAAGTGTATCTACACAGGCGATCAACAAATGTAGGTGCCCAAATAGCACTCCAAGGAGAAAGAAACGGAAATGGTACAAGAAGGCGCCCGACCCTATTTCCACCCCCAGAAAACTTGTCCGCGGGCATAGAACATCGGAGTTTCCCACATAGAAACTTTTTTCCTCATATACATCACAGTTTGTTTCTTGTTTGTGTGTGTATATGTATATATATATATATATCGTTCGTCCCCATTGGAACAAAGCACCACCGCAAAAGAATTTTGATGGCCACGAGAGTGATGTAATTCATGTATTCCTAAGTAGAACAATCATCAACAATGGTCGTACGTCAGCTGCAATTTGCTAATTGGTGGCTGTTATTGTGCATCCTCTTTGTTTGCTGTCATTGTCGTTGTCATATGTTTGTCGATGATGATGATGATGATGATGATGATGATGATGTTGATATTGGCGTTGTCGTGATTGGATGAAAAGGGGTTGGAAACAGGGTTGGGGACCCATCGATTACAGCAAAGCGACACTCGGGAATGATCACGTCTTGCCGGTTCTGAACTGCTAAGTTCATGATTTCCTTCTTCAGGTTCTCCACATGCTTCGTCCCCTGCGAAAGTTGGGCTGGGCTTTGATCAAATATAATAGCCAAATGTGTTCCACTTGTCGTTTCGCGTTTCAGTTGCGTTTCAGTTGCGGCAGTCAGCGTCCTTGAGGATGTCCCAGGCATCGGTGTGAAGCAAGTTATGCGTCAAGCCGTGCTGGGCAACCTGAGGTTTTTCTGCCAAGAACAACATGGAACGGTTGTTTCCGTGGAGATGCGCAGGAAAAAATAAGGCTGCAATTCCCATGGATCATAATTTTTGTCCATCAAAATTGCCATTTTGGGGGAAGAACGATCCTATTTCAGACACACCCATATATTACGCAACCACTGGACAAGGACATTTCTGACACTGACCATGACCGAGCACCGGTCCTTGCTGAAGCCCTCATGGGCGTCTCTAACATCGTTTCCATCCACAACTCAGCAGCCGGCCATTTCGCAATGCAAGACGCAGCTAGAAATCGGGCCACATAAAGGGGTCACAAGACAGATTTGCAACAGGTGGCCTAATTCAGAGCTCTCCCAAGTTTCACATGTTCAAGATGGCATCTGCTTCTTGTTCACCAGTCAAAATGAATTAAATGTCCCCCTTCTATAAACCAATTCTGTTTTCGCAGTGCTTCGCAGTGCTTGGTCTTGGTTTCAGGCTCACCACGTTTCCTGCATTGTCAAAAATGCTTTTGGCGACCTCACGCGACTCGGATCTTGGACATCAATGACATGTGGCGATTTTCCGACCTGGACTCATGACTCATCATGACTCATCTAACCGAACATGCGCGTCAACCGAAGCTGTGCGAACAGTTTATGGTGAGTACGAGATGAAGGACGTTTGAGATCGGTGATGGATTATGAGTTTGTGCCAAGGGAGGCAAATAAACCAAGAACATAATACAAATATACAGGGGTATATAATTATACATATATATATATATATAAGTTTGCTGCCATCATGTTTCTGCGCTGTTGTTTGGAGTCTCTGCTGCTATGACCGTTTGGACATAAAAAGCAGCTGCTTCTATACACCCATTTCATCCAAGCCTTCCCGTCTACCTTTCAGCAGTTGATACCACACTGAGCACGGCACGGGGGTCTCAGTGAAATGTATTGCCTTCCGCAAGAGGTCTGGGAATCCAGCGGCTGCAACTCTCATCCTTTCCTTGGCACTCCCTGGTAGCTTCTCAACGTAAGTAGCATGGAGGACTTCCTGCAGGTATATTTCCATAGTTCTGCTAGTCGCCCACCTGCCTCTACGTCTGACCATCTCTGAATCTTCGCAAACACTCAGAAGGTGACCTGGCCCCCCCTCGGACGAAGGGAAGACAAATCGAATGGTTTCAACCTGGCCCTGTCAGGAAGCTACACAGCCTTCATCAAGTCATTGAATCTTCGCCTGAGTGTAGCTGCTGACAGTGGCCATAGCTATTCGGCAGGGTCATACTTTGAAAAAGCCAAGTGCAAGAGACGTACTATGCCTTCTGGATCTTTACGTGCAGCCTCATGTTTTGCATGCTTCCCTCTCGGCTTTGACTCTCTGATCTTCAGCAAGCGTAATTCACACCAGGAGCCGAATCCCTTGGAAGCACCAGGTCGGCACGCGTGGCCTGCAGTGTTTCCCCAGTTCGTACGATGCCGCTCCATGTCAAGCCGAGGATAGCTGCCTCTGTTCTCCAGCCCCACAACAGCGCTACAGACATCAACGCCAAGAGGATTGATGCAGGTAGCGCTGGATGGTGAGAGAAGGGCTCACTAGATACCCAGGAAAAAGCAAAATCCCAAGCTGCTGTGAGCTGCTTCCTCGCCTGTGGTCTGGCAGCTGCAACACTGTTTATGGTCTCAGCGTATATCCCATATGCTTTTCCAGATTGATATAGCTCTTGTCCGTAGTTGATCAACCAGGTAGCTAACTTTTCGGTGTCAGCTGGTTTCTTTCTCAAAAGGAAAAACAAGGAAACGCCCTTCGTAGACCATAGCCATGTCTGAAACTGTCGCAGCAGCTTCTTCCGCCGATCTCTTGCTGCATCCAAAGCGACCCCTGTCCCGATCATGTAGAGGACCCAATTGAACAAGTCAAGGTCACAGAGGTCATAGTGGGCAGAAGACGACAAGTCCAAAGGGGGCGCGACCACAAGTCCAAGTCCATCGGCCGCATGAGTTACAGCCCCTACCCCTCCGCAGATCTCGGCAAAATCAAAGTACAGGAGAGGTGAAGCCTTCGGCCGAACAGGCTCAGGCAAGGGCAAGTCTTCAAGGTTTTCTTCGCCCACATGCTTCAGAATCTCTTTGAAACCAGAATCCAAGGTGACGTAGTTTCCCTTCTTCTCAGAATCAAGCCACACCTCCTCACATCGTGCTGAATCCATGCGAGCTATCAAAGGCTCCTTTTGCAAGTGATGAGTCGGACGCATACATGTGACCTAAGTAGTCAACGGCAGCATTGGAACACATGCCAGGTTCAACGGGCTCTTCAAAGAACTCAAGGAGCCCTTTCGCATCCCGGACTTTCATCAGCCTTCCACACTCTTCTCTGCACTCCTGTGCAAAGTTGGGGGCACAGGTCTCGTCAATCTCAAGCCCATGACACAAAAAGGCTGGCTCATTGAAGGGCAGACACAGAGAGCCACGAATGAAGTTCTTCATGGGCCACTTTCCCTCTCCAACTAGGCGAAGGTTCAGAGTCCAAAGACCGGTGAGGGGTCAATTGGGGATATTCTTCACCAGGGTCTTCTTGAAACTTCATGGGCTTGTCAAGGTAGGATCCACGCAGTTCAGGGCATTTTGAGAAGAAGTGCTCAAGCTGATGTAGGCATGCACCCAATTCAGGACCAGATCTCCCGGACATCTCGCCGGAAGATCCACACACTGCAATGAGAGCTCGTAGCCGCTGGATGATGGCTATCTGCATGGAGTTCGGTCTCCCCAAGCTCGTCACAGGTAGGGTAGCGACGAAGTTCAGTGCAAAGATGGTCACATGTAGAACCCTCGCTCTACTAAGCTTCAAAAGCCTCCTCCTGGACAACTTTGGGAATCCACCGCCAACGCATGAAGGCAAACATGGCAAAGGCAATGGAAAGGCTGTGGTAAACAGTGGCTTCGACTTGTTGGCTTGGCCCTAGACGCCCTAGACCCTGCTGTGTGCACAATGTACAAACAGAACGAGGGAAACTATGTATACCTATGGACAGTAGGAAAATTAAACGGGTACTACGACATGCTACGACTGTACAATAGGGACTCTCACTTCCGGTTTGATGTCTATTATTGAGAATCAAGAATCGAACAACCACCCAGTCCTGTAGCCTGGAAAGACGATCCCGTCTGCAGAGAAAATACATTCAAATGGAGAGGTTCACATAGGGGAGTTCAAATTGAGCGTGAGCATAGCTGGAAATGCGATCAACTTTCCATGAAAAATTCATCGAATAAAGTTCACATAGAACGGCTTCGACTGTCGCGCAGAAAAAAATGGAAAAAGATGGCCGAAGATGCCATGCAAAGTCAATCCTCGACTTCTGTATCCACCTGGGTAGACAAATGCCCCAGGTTGTGATATTCATAGTTGCCTTCAGTGGATTTGACTCCGGCTCCACAGAAGGTTGAAACTTGGCTTTGCTCTCAGCCTCTGAAGACGAAGCTTCGTTCATTCCTCTTCGCCCTCAACTTGCTGTTGATTCCCTCCTCCTTTTCCATGGCCTTTCTCCTTTCGCTTTGGTTGGGGCTTTGCTTTCGCAGCCGCCTCGGTGGTTGTCGTAGTCTTTGCAGCTCCGTGCCCTCCTGCTAGCTCGGCACGCTTGCCCTGGATGACATCCATCTCTTTCACAAAAGCCAACGCTACTGTCACCCATCGCTGGTCTGCAAGGGGGCTGAATGCCTCTTAGAGGCTCCCCTGAAGTCAATTCATGTAGATAGCTGCTGGTGGATCCTTTTGCAAAGTGAGGAGAGCTGCAAGGCCGAATCTTCTTCCATCTAGCACCGCCTGACCCAAGCAGACTGCAAGGAGAGCAGCCAAATCTCGCTGCCCCCCCATTTTCTGACTGCATGAAATCCAGAATGGTCATCAGCTGGAACTGGATCAGACCCAAATCTCGGTGTCTTCCATAGCCACCGTAGCGCTCCATGTAGAAGGTTCCACATACTCCTAGGTTGCAGTCGTTTGACCATCGCACGAAGCACTGACATGCAAAACCCTCCAGAGTGGGTAGCCCTCTGCTTGCAGCTTGGCTCTGCCGAGGGCTTTTGTGGTGCTGGGACTGGTGGAAGATGCCTTCAAATCCACTATTCATATCGTAGCTGGACTGAGCAATCTGTCCAACCAGGGCCGTCAAAGCTTGGGACGGAGGTAGGACTGCTTTTGCAAGGTCTCCGCCACCTGCACTCCTGGACCTCACACGGGCTGCACCTCCAGATCTGTCAATTCCTGACAGGGGCGGGCTGCACCTCCAGATCTGTCAATTCCTGAGGCTGAAACCAGACAGGTTAGGGTCCCTTGTTTTCGGTGGTGGCACTGGTTCCATGACTTGGTGTGGCGAACGTACAAGCCAAGAGCCTCTGCTCTCGAAGGAGCTGCAAGCCTGGTTTCCAACATCTGCTGCTTCTGAGACAGATTGTGGATCTGGTCGGTGGGGCAGGGATCACTTGAAGAAGCTGGTCCAGAGAAGCTGCAAGGGAGGCAGTTCTGACCCTCTTTTTGGCGCTATCCCGGCATTCCTCCACCAGTAGGAACTGCGGCTGCTTTGGGCGTTCTTTTCGGTTCCAGCTTTTACCACTGGTCTGACTGGGGGCGTATAGCATCCTCCTCCGCCTCTGTTCCGTCTTCCACGGCCGGCCCGTCTCCTCTCCGGCCGTTTGGATCCAATCCTGAGCGGCTGCAAGAATTTGGCCCGGATCTGGCAAGGCATAGGGAGAATCTGGATCGAAGGTGAATGCAATGTCCTCCACCTCCTCTGCGAGCCGCATCTGGGAGACGAGCTCTTCGGCCACGTCCACCAAACCAACTTCTACTGGTGTGCCAGTGGGAGATCTGATTGCCGTTGTCCACCAACACCGCATTGGCTACGCATGCTGTTGAGGCGCCTATTGGACCTGCGTCTTGACCAGAGTTTGCACGCACCAAAACTGGTTGTGGGACAAAACAGCAGGAAACCTCCTTGCCTCTGCAAAACTAGAAGAACTTTGGCTTCGGACACTCCATCTGCATCTGGGACGGCAAGCCATTCCAACACGTATGGTTGAAGATCCACTGAAACAGTCGCCAGGTCTGCAAGTGCAAGTCCCTCCGAGTCCCTCCTCCGCCGATCCATCCATCGCCATCTCGAAAGACTTCAGGGCAAAATGGAAATGACGTCTTCTTCAAATCCAGCTGCAATGAGATAGATCTTTGCCTCAGCTTCACTGGAAAGGACTGAGATATGGAGTTGCTCCCTTCCAGTGTTCCAAATGGCTTGCAGTAGGATGCAGATGACCTGAAAATGACAAGGCAGTCGTAGAACCTCGACCGCAAATCCAACGGTGGTGTCTTGTTGGGCGAATGCACCCTGGAGGCAAGAACAACTTGTGCCCAAAGTCCAGCAGTCCAAGCACAGGCAGCCCGATCACGACCTGACAAGGAAGCACCAGACAGCCGGTTGCCCAAAGCCAGAAGACGAGGAGGATAGGCACGGAACGAAGCAGCAATTTGGTCCCGGGTTTCAAGTCCAAGTCCAACCCGAGGGGGCGAATTGCTGTGGCCAGGTGTCTCAGGAATGACCTCAAAAGAGCCCACAGAGGCAGTAGGAGAACGAGGACGGTCAGACCGGTATGAGGACACAAACTGGACGAAGTCAGCAACCTTAGCAGGAGCACCAGACACAGAAATTCTGAGCCCAGGGAGCTCAACGGAAACCTCAATATCTGCGCCGTGGTCTTGGCTCATGCAAGTAGCGAAGCAGGGCAAGACGAGCTTTTTGCTCAAGAGGAGAAGAGAGTGGCTCAGATGGCTGAGACGAAGCAGCTGGGGCAGAGGTGGAATAGGCCAGGTCAAGCCCGAACACAAGCCAGAGGCACAAAAGCAACCACCAGACCCAGAAGGAAGGCAGCAAGTAGGGATCCAAGTCCAGGTTGCGAGCAGTAGAAGGGACAGGCAAGACCAAAAAGATGGGTTTTGAGGCCCTGCACAACCAACTCAAGACCTGTGGATACCTCGAGCATAGAAGCCTTGAGCGGCAACTTGGTCATTCAGTTGCAAACTTGGCATATATTATGCATAGAATGCAGCTGCCAGGTTGTTAAGAAGTTAAAGGTGGCTGATGCGGGAGACGCACTTAGATGCTTATTCCCCCATTCCCATGGATCCCATATGTGTTCACCCATATACGCACCTTGAGTTTCTGAAGTAAAAAATCAACAACGCATGACCCTGCTTGCACTAGCTCCAACAACTCACCAGTCCACATGATCTTTGTCACGCCATGAACACCCGCCCAGCCTCCATGCTAATTGTGGACTTTCCAACTGCGGGTGGGCCAAAGATCAACAAGGCCTGACGGCGATGGTTTTGTCGGCAGAATTTGGCATTTGTTTTGGTTGATGCAACCTCACTACTTTGGACTTAGGACAAGGGTGCTGAAAGGAATCACCACCCTCCCACACTTGGAGTGGATTTTGAGGCTGCAAACAGAAGCACGCATAATATACATGTGTAGCCATGTGCAACAGAAATGCCAGGAACCCGGTAACAACATCTGCCCATCAGGCCATATCAGGCCATATCAGGCCATATCAGGCCCATCCCCTCCATTCCTTGGGCCGATGTGGTGCTTGGACCCTCTTCGCTGTGAAGAGACCAACCTTAGTCTTCGAAGCTTCGAAGTCATTAAGCCATTGGCCGCAATGGGGTTCAAAGCAGGACGAAGAAAAAATCACCAGAACTTCTCTGTGGAGTCTGCTAGAGTCTGCTAGAGCTCAAGGCAGAAACTGGACATCTTTGTCAAGTCGCTTGCCGAAATATTTGCTGCCTCTGCTCCTCTGTGAAGGGTTTGGTCCTTGGTGCATTATTTACTACCCAGTCGGTGCACAGAAATGCTAAAAGTCTAAAAGCAACAGTGTGAATTCATTGCAGTTGCCATCTGACAAGCACATGGGCAGGAAAAGAATGGGAACAATTTCTGCTTAACATAGATTCTTGCTTCAAATTCAAGGGAGTCCGCGGTCACAGATCTTAAAAGATCCCAAAACGCCATTGAGAAACAAAACCATCCCAATCGAAATCGTCAAGCAATGTATCAGCAACTACCACTGCTGATTGCTTGCATCAAACATTCTTGTACAGGAATGCGTTGTGCTAAGCCATGATAGACTCACCACAGTCGCGAATTTTCTGATAGGCACCTTGCCCAGTATGTTTGCACTTGTTGTCTACCACAATTTGCACGCAAAAACAGTGCAACACATTGTTGCCACCAAAGCAAGTACAGTGACCGAAGCATGTTTTTGTGATAGGAGGAAACACTATGAGCTGGGTGTCCCATTGACAACCGAATTCTACAATGGAATTCTACAATGGTTCTCAACAACGTACCAACTGGGATGCACATGCAAGTCGGAAAGTGAAAAGACAGGTTTGTTGGCATTCTGAGCACATTGGCAATTCCACCATTGTCTGTCATCAACGGGTGGCCAAGGCTCAACAACGATGCCAGCTCAGCTGGAATCTGATTTCGGACCACTCCTTGCAAGCTTCAAGACATTCAAGACTTGATGAATGGGCCGGGTGTGGGTCAGTTCATCCTGGGACCTGAGTTTTCTTCAAACAGCTATTATATGGCTGGACGGTCCCCATTTATATGTGAACAATGGTGAAATATGGTTCCCATTCATAGATTCCAACCAGGTCTAAGCGTTCTAAATCTCCACAAATTCGAGACCAAAAGCTGCGTTCTTCCGGTCGAGGTGCTGAAAATTTGGTCTCTACATCCTTTTCCTTTCCATAGGATTAAGTCATCCTTGGCCTGCGAGGACAAAAACATGTGGAAAATGAATGAAAATGATCCAAAATTATACCATTGGATATCCTGGAAGCTTCATGGCTGACATAGAAGCAAGTTGTTTTCATAGATGACTCAGCTGGGAATTTCATGACCAGCCTTCGGTGCAGGCCTGTTCAGCATGCTCATTAGCCACGAATGCTCTGGTCTTGAGCTGAAGTCTGCGGTAGTCATGCAATTCACTAAAATTATTAAGGCATCCAAAAGACTAACATGACTCTTACGTGGTAACTTACGTGTGCTCTGCACTTCGAATGCGGACAAATTAGGGAAAAACGCTGAAATTCACCGAAACCGGCCCGCAGTAAGGAGCAAGGGGGAGCTCGTCAAGGGAGATAGGTGAAGCCCTGCCAACAGCAGCAACAACAGCGGCGGCAGCACCACCACCAGCAGCAGCAGCAGCTAACCGACAAGGACAGGGAAACCTTGTGGTGCGCGAAGCTCTAACAAAACCCTAACCCTCCTTTGCAATATATGGCACGTGTTCAATCCTAGTGTTGTCTCCCCATTCTTGATGTTGGAGCGCACAAACTCTGTGCCTAATGGCTCTTTTTTCATGGCTGCTACAAATATGCAGGTGAGACGTGGCAGCAGTTTGTACCAAACTCCCTGCTGGTGAGACTTGAACTTCAGACAGGTGCTCAGGTGCCAATGTCAAGATTCAGAGCGAGAAGAATGAAGTGGAATCCTCGTTGCAGACTTTGAATCGTTTCAGCGAAAACCCAACACACCAGGCTTGTGCTTCAACTGGTTCAATTATGGTTCAACTATGTTCAACAGGCCGTTCAACTCCATAAAGTTTCTCCATGCCCTACTCAGACCTCCCACGAAGACTCACAGCTCCTCGCAGCTCCTAATGCTCGAAGCCCTGCTTCTCTGCAAAACTCCTGTGACAGCACTGTTCAAGGCACTGTGACAGCACTGTTCGTGAAGGCGTGAAATTTAACGAGCCAGTACTGTTTGCACATCGCACATCTTTGCACTCTTGGCTTCACACGATCCAAACAGATGCAATGATGTGCTAGGCTGCTAAAGGGTGCAAAAAATGAAAAGCTCAGTAAGATAATACTCAGATAGGACCACTTGTTCAGCAGATTTCGGCAGTTGTTTGTCTCATGTTCGCTCTCCGCAGATGGTGCTGACACTTTACAGCTCAAATCGTGCTTCCGCTCAGCTCTCCTCAAGCGGTTGAAGACTTCGACCTTCAGCTTCTCCGGTAGTGTGGCCCTTCCTCTAGGAGCAATGTCGTTGATCATCTCCTGCAAAGATTCTCCACCGTCAACCAATCATCAACCGATCATCAACAATCAACAAACGATGCGGCGATGCGGGAAAAATCTGAAAATAGGAAGAAACGATAGGAAACATGTAGAAGCTACATTGGTGCTACTAGATGCCACAAGGATATTTGCGGATGCACCAGACGTCCTCCAAGGAGACTTTTTCCACTCCTTTGTCTTGAATGAATTGGACACACTGCTTCTTTAGCTCCTGCTTCAGTGCAGATAATCTGCTACAGCGCAAAAGAAAAACTTGTCTTTCTTGATGCTTTGTTGTGTTTTGACATTGCAGGAAACGATCATATTCGGACAGAAAGATGAGAGGATATCTAAGAAGATATCCTATAGGCCCACACGAGCCGCATTTTCACACCGCAAAGAAGAGAATCAGAAGAGATGTGCCTCCCGCCAGCCAGATTCATTCAACTGGCTGGTGATGTACCTGCAATCATTTGCAGAAACAAAAGGTTGCTTCTGTAGGAAAATAGAATATGTGCTGCTGGAAACATGTACCTAGGTTAGCTAAACGCATTCACCGGCACACAAACTCAAAGGCACGAACACGCACTGTAAATCAGCAAGACAAGCAAGACAAGCAAAAGGAGCAAAGTGCCGAAGTGCATCGAAGTGCCCTAAAAAGGGGCACTCTTTCAGCCTTTCTTTTTCACCAGTCTCTTGCAACTTGGCGTCCAGCATGCTCTGTTCCTCATGACTCGATTGACTCCACCAATTTCGACGTCGCAGCTCCAACCCAGGCTGTCCCGTCCGAGGCAAGGGCCATGGCCTTCCGAGAGCCTTCGGCATCCTGCCCCATCCTAGAGAAACCCGCGATGGAACCCGGGCTGCTAGATGTGACACGACAGAACACGGCATAACATGAAGTAACATGACGTCACACGACCAGATTTTCGCTGTATTCTGGCTGACTACGCTGACTATCAGTGTAGATTCAAACACAAAATGCGTTGCTGACAGCTCTAAGCCTTGATCCAAAATTGCAAGCAGAAGCTGTGCCCAGGACATTCTGCACTTCTACTGTGGTCCCCAGTGTCATGGTCTTCCACACTTGGAATCAAACAAATAGCATTGCCCTTTCGCATTGTCTGTTTCTATAGGATCTTTTGAGTTGTGGCATGTTGTGGCATTGCTACTGGTCGCGAGTCCTCCTGACCCAGGCAGCACAGGCGCTCAGCGGGCTCCGTACGCAGATCAGGAAGCCCTTCCTCCACTTCCCCTTTTCACGGCCTTTCTCCGAGTAGGAAGCGCATTCTGTTCAATGCATTCCGACTAATCCTACCTCACCTGAACTTCATCTAAATCACTATGTACAATGCATACCATGAGTCTAAAGCAGCTATGTAGAATGATCTTCTCAATCGAATACAAGGGCAACTTTGCCCGATGCTTTTCTCACCAGCCCTTCATATTAATGAGCGGTCTTAGCCATCAAGCAACAGTGATGCTTCTGGGAATGTTCACTTTGAAATCGATGTGGAGTCAACAAAATGAATAACTCTCACAAGGGTTTGATTTAGCGACTCAAAGGATCTTACCTTTTAGAGCTACAAGTGTTGCCAACAGAGCTGAATCAGATTTCGATCTGTGCCGGTACCTCGGGTCAGGTACCTCTGAGTTTCCAACTGCAAATGGTGAACCACCTGGACCGATATCAAACCGAAAGAGATACCGAAACTCCAAAGGAAGCAGATTTGCACAGCCCGACCTAATTTAGAGCTGTTTTGCCAGTGGCTGAAGCAACTACACCGATATCGAACTGTCGTCACAGTGGACTGAGAAATACAATGAGTAAGTACTGAACTTCACACAATCCTGCATTCATTCCCGTATTACTGTGCATTTGCAGAAAAACCAGAAATAGTTCACCCAGAACTTCAACGCCAAAGGTTTGAAAAGGCACAACAGTTCACCAATGTTCACCGATGTTGGACCTGAACGACCGAGTTGACCCCAGTTGACCTCCACCAAGTCTTGTTGGTTTTCCATGACGGTGTTCAAGTCCTGCAGCTGAAGGTGGTGCTTCTGAGTTCTTCCCGATTATCACCACAAGTTAAGCGCAAATACCAAGAGATCCAAAAGGCACTAAGCACTTGAAATGGTGTTTTCGGGCCTTGTAGGCCATTGGAGCCTTGTCAAAAACTTTGTGACCAGCAATGGATTCAATGGATCAAATATTGCAAAACCTCTGCAGGTTGCCTCTCAAAGCTTGAAAATGGGATGTGCACCCACAGGATGGTGGACAGCTGGGATTCAAAAAAACAACATCACATAATATCACATATTAAAAAAAAAAAAACGCCTCATCTCTGACTTTGTCCGCAAACTGCTCATCCCAAACCTGAGTGCTTCAAGAGGTTTAAAATTTGGGGCTAAGGATGGCTAAACCACAGTTTCTTTTCATTCCCACAAAGACTTTGTGTCCTTCTTTTCCTTTATTTCATTGACATGTGTGAAACATGCTTGCGCATCTTGGTGCCAGGACAATACCTCTTTTTTGCATGTGTCCAGCAAAGCTCTTCGGATCGATATTCCTTCACACTTCAACTAGAAAGGTTAGAAAGTGAAAGCTCGAAAAAGTTCAAAAAGTGAAAGCGAAAGATCACAACGTGTTTCTTGGATCGGTCTGGCACTGAAACCCATTGAGTCACAGCTTCACAATTTTCACAGGGACTTTAAGACTTTAAGGCTTCATTGTGACTCAATATGACTCAGTATGATTCATTTCCTTTCGGATCGATTGACCAGACAAAAAAAAACATAAACCTGTGTGAAAGTTTCCTGAAAGCTGCTGCCCTTGACATAGACCGACCAGCTCCATGGGAACAAGACCTCGCTGAGCGAGGAGATCAAATTCAATCAAGCCTCGCTTCGCTCAAGAGACGTGAAACCCTGTGAAACCCTTCAACTGTGGTTTCCTCTTTCGGCATCCTTTTCTTTCACCTTGACTTCCATCTTTTCTTTCATCTTCTATTTATTTCTGCTGTAGCTTCTGTGTTTTTGCATTCGCTTTATCTGAAGCATTGGCATTGAGCCACTCGAGTTGTCTCTGAGATTCCAACTGCCAAGAGTCCGAGTCTCCCTTTCCACGAACTATGTATGATCCGGTGCCCATGCCTTGTGCAACACCGAACATCCAAACTCGAAACCGCGCCACTGATACTCCGAGTCCTTTGCTACCTGGGATGATGCCCATCTGTCCGGCTTTGGCACTGGTCCTAAGGCAAGTCTCTACTGGGAGTGTTTTCATAGGAGTGAGGTGTCTTTCTGTGCAAACCAATGTGCAAAAGAAAACCCAAATTCTGTGAAAAATGCCTTTCAGGCTGCCTGTGTCTTTCAGATTCTTTCAGGAGGACTTTGGCATTTTTGCAAATGTGTGACACATGCATGGCAAAGGACGAAACCAAAAGGGATCTGCACCAGTTGTTTCCGAATTTCCGAACTTCTTGAGGTTGGCACGCCCCTTTGCGCGTCACCCACAATTTTTCTTCCAGCCACCTCTGCAAGTCAACGCTGATCACGCGTGTTCATCTGGTTTGATGACTCTCTGCTGCGCGACAAAATGAATTCGAGGCTCTTGCTGCTCCTCCTTTGCGTTGTAATACCTGCCAAGAGTGTGGCTAATAAACTGGAAAGGAAAGAAGGACGCAAGCAACGCGGACTGTAGCACTTCTGCATGTCTTCAATCCATGTTTTCAATCCATGTTTTCAATCCATATCTTGCCATAGCTTGCCATATCTTGCCTGCAATCTTCGCATTCGCAGTAGTTGTGGTGGATATTCACCTGGGCGAGGCCAAGACACCACGACACCACGTGCAAAAAGGACGAGGCATGGCGTTGACGTGGCGTTGACGAGGCATCAGCCATCTTCTCCCACACAGCATCTCGGCCGGTTTGGCGCTTGATCACCTCACAATCACAGGATGTCACAGGATGTCACACGATGCTGCAACAGTGCTGATTTCCTCGCATCTGTCGCAGCATGAAACGCTGCACTCCGCTGCACATGTGTTGATCTGTGTCGACGTGTGTCAATCTGTGTCAATCTGTGTCAATCTGTGTCAATCTGCACCTCTGCAAAAGCTTCAATCATGAAGTGCCTCAAGGTCCCAAGGTCAAGCCAAGGTCCAGTCTGTTGGCATTCGAGGAAAAACATCGAAAAGAATGAATCGTTCGTTCCTGATATTATACAGATACAATGCCATTTCTTGGCTTCTTTAGGCCATCCAAAGATGACTTTTTTTTGTTTGCAAGGGCCAAGGGTAAGACAAACACAGGGGATCACACACAAATGTCAGATCAAATCAGAGAGTCCAGTTCCGACCAGTCGGCATCTCAGGTTGTGGCCGATTCTCCCAAGCATATGCCTGGCAGAAGGTCATATCCCTGAGGTATTGCTGTCCTTGGAGAAGAAACATACAGAAACATAGAGAAACCTGGAGAAACTGAGAAACAATCTAGACATAGACGGTGGCGTATCAGTCAGATTTTGAGACACCGACCTTGCTCGGATTCAATCCTGTTTCAGCTGAGCTGAGAAAGCAATGTGATGAAAACGGAGGAGCAGACTGAAGACATATATGCAGGCGTAGGATGATCGTGTCATGAATCAATACAGAATCAATACAGTATCAATACAGTAGCGTTTGCAAGTTTGAGTGTGAAACAAATATGCAAACGATACAGACTACAATCAGATTCTTGCAGGCTAAGGGTTTGGAGGCCACTTTATTCAATTCATATCAATTCAACGACAGCACTTGAAGTTCTCGCAATTATTGTTGTGATGGCTGCAATGGTCTACTTCGACGGATGTTCAACTTGTCCTCAGATATGCAAGCGATTCTCGGCTGCCGCCACACCTCAGCTCAGGAATCAATGCCTCTGCTGCTTTCAGCTTTACAGTCTCTTTATGGGTCTTTATATCTCTTTAAGTCTCTTCATGTCTCTTCATGTCTCTTTGTGTCTCCTTGTGTCTCTTTATGTCTCCTCAGCTCCTTGACTCTCAGCCATCTGCTGTTTTGCTGCCAGCTCATCATAATGTTGAGCTGTAACCTCAAAGACTTGACAAGACTTGACAAAACTTGAAAGTAGAAGGCGAAGGAAGAATGCAATCACAAAAAATGAAGGCACCGTACACCGCTTTACACCACTTGACCATCTCAGACCTAGACCCTTTGTGATCACTTTTCGATCTTAGTATCCAGCGTTGCCGATATTTCGAGAACCACTATGCAGCATCATCCAGACTCGATCCTTCACAGATCAGTCGCAGACTCGATTTTATTTTGGTCAAAAGGACCTGACTTCTCAATGAACATTTACATTTTCCATCATTTTCTCCTCTCTTATGTTTGGAGAGAAAAAGGCCCTTGGAATGTCTACGGTTTCTATGCAACTTCACTCCTGATTCCCTCAAGGTGGCGATCTGAAGCACCTCAACCTCTCAACCCCTCAACCCGAGCTGACAACCTTAAGCTTACCCACATACCCACATTTCACCCACATTGTCAAAAAAGAACTCTGATGGTAAGGGATCCTCTACGATGCATGTTTATCATTTATAATTCCTTATCAACCAAAAGTCCATATTGCGATTTCTCTATCCGTGGCTTCTCAAGGCACCAGAGTGCTTCAAGACTTTGGCATTCTCTTGCAAATGTTCACAAATGTTCACAAATGTTCACAAATGTTCACAAATGTTCACAAATGGTCACAAATGTTCACAGGGTATCTGACGCCAGGAAGTGAAACTTCCGTTGCTTCAAGTTGCTTCTCAAAACACAGTCCTCTTCGTCGTAGACAAGCTCCACGAAGTGATTGCCACCGCCCAGAGTTCCCAGCTGCTTGGTGTGGCGACTACTCAGGGTGTCCCTGCGGAAACCCGAAACAAATCTGTTGGGGCCATGGCAAGTCAAATATTCCAAGACACTCTAAAAGCTGAAATGTTACAAAAAAGTGAAAAAATGTAAGAAAATCTACAGAAGTGGTGCAAAGTGTTCCATGAAAAGCAAGAAATGTCCACTCCTGACCCATTTCGTCGGTGAATGCTTCGAGATCAGCTTCTTCATGGCTGCCTAGCGAAATCGAAAGAAATCGACAGAACGGACCGGGCACCGCTGCGGATTTCTGTCACAAGACACTTTTTGTCGTCAAGGACACACTTTGAACATGAAATAATGAAATATGTTAATCATATACCTGGCCGCATCTGGCCGCACCTTTTTGAAAGCGACGTATCAACTTCTATCAATCGACAATCCATATATCATTTGATGTCGCAAGTGTCCAAAGAAATAGAGTATCATGTTATAGACCCATCAAGCAGCTCTGATCATCAATATAAAAACATGTATGAAAACAAACATGCAATTTCTCCAAAGCCTCCATAGCTGATGTACTCCTGCCATGTGATTCGAAGCCAGTCGGAATCGAGCTCCTCGAGTCCATACAAAACCAGTGCAGCACATACGTAGGGATCACGCAGGGATCACGCAGGGATCGCCTGCCTGAGACCTTTCTGAATCTGGAGCAGTTGCTTCTCGGAAAGGTCCTCACATCTCGAACTCACAGCTGTCCGGTTGTGAATATCTGCCAAGATCACATCGAAGAAACGCGATTCGGAAGCGCCGAGTGTCAGGCTCGGCGGAGTAGCGGACCGGCGACCTGTCACACCCATGTAGAATAGATGGGCACGGCATGGCATGGCAACATGTTAAGATCCTATGGGCTTGGGGTTCCATTGTTCCAATAAATGCCACAGCTGCCAACCTGTAAAGAAAATGTCTACATATCTTTGGATCGGCAATCCCAAGAAGTTGGCGGGACAATTCCAAGAAAAACTGACATGAATGATAACAAAATTGGTGTTTAAGGAAAAGAACAACATTTTGGAGAGGACCTGACAAATAAACATAAGACCTCCGTCCTTCTCTTAAAATTAGACAAAGATATTTATAGTGAAGAACTATTTCCCCATATCTTCATCTTCGGAGTAGGAATGAGCAAATTGAGGCCCAGGCTGGAACAGCACCTCAAGAAACCCTGTGGGAAAAAGTTCAAACTATCGCAAAGTTTCAAACCGAGAAGTGTAACAACGTTTCACATGAAATTCTCGAAATTGTTGTATCATTGAAAAATAACATTTGAGATGCCGGCACATGCCACAACCAATGTCCACTCCGACCTTGGATCTTCCAAGTGAGACTAGAAAAATGATATTGGTGTAATGAATATCGAATATCAATGAATATCATAGAATATACTTCCATAAATAATATAAGAGACCATAAGAGTATCAAAGTATCACCGATCATCAAATCCATCGCGCATATTGAATGATCCGTTGCACTAAGTCGACCAAGTCGCTGCGTTGGGACAAACGTAGTCACGCGAAGCAAAAACTGAACCAATGGTGGCCCCTTTACCCAGATGCACGTCTGGCCTCAGCAAACACAACAAACACGATACTGCAAACAAGGTAGAACAAACACCTTATCAAACCCACACGGGTATGGCCGGCAAGGACGGTTGGAAGGGTGAAAGATGGTGAAAAAGGGGTCAAAGGCAACCGGCGCAACATTACATTCATCAACCATTCATCAGGTTCAACAAATCAGGCGAGTTAAAGTGAGGTCTCATCAATTCTTCACAGCCACCAGCAGCGATCAGTACATTCTGGTGCTGAGTTTCGCACATCGCTGCCAAGAACCCAACAGCAATTCCACTGCCTCGGACCCGGACCCGGTCCGTCCCGGTCCCGGAGCCCACGCCGGCAACGGCCAGGAACCCCAGACCGAGGCACCGAGGCACAGACTCGACAAATTGATGAGTTGCTGCTTCGTGTTGTCATCGATGTCATCCGTATAGAGGTGGATTGGCCTCAGAAATTCACCAAGACACCATAATCTTCATCATGTCTGTCACCAAGATGTGAATGTGGATGTTGTGATGTGATGTCGTGATGTCATGATGTCGTGGCCACATCACAAAGAAAAGGATTCCAATGAGCTCGGGCATCTGGCACTCCACCAGGTACATCCAATTTCACCTGTCTGGAAAAACCGAAACCTACGCCGCTACGCGTTGTGCACCTAACAGCGCCAGAAATCAATCCCGCAAGCATGGCCGGAAATTTTGAAGGGCCAAAACTCGACGGAAAACCTTGGCGACATTTTGCTGTCGTTGCAAGTGAGCGGTTAGCGGACCATTCCAAAATGAAAACAAAGCAAACCTAAGTCCATCACCGTGATCACGGGTTCTTTGCCGCGACCTTGAGCAATCTGGATATTGATAATTCCAGACAGACAAATGCATGTTGATGCTGAGCAATTCAAAGCTGTTGGCCTGGATTTTCCATGCGAAAATTTGGATGAGAGAGCCCGTGTCTTTGTTGAAGGTACCTTGAACGAAAACAGATCTCCACAATTTGAGGGCAAAAATGCAAGATCCGATGAACCCCAACCGTGCCCACACTGCAAAGTGCAGCACTGATGCGTGTTCCAAATCTTCGAAATGGACAACTGCACCACGCCTTGCCATAAGATCCACAACAAAATTAAACAAATTGCAAAACAACCAAAAGGTTGTGGCAATCCGTAATCGCAACCGCACAGCCATCACAGCCGTTTATTAAGGTGGTCCTGGTTCCCAACCGCCATGCAAAGCGCCGCATGGCTGCGAGTATAACCCCATGGTTGATGATCGGGTGGAAGTGCAATGAAAGGATGCGAAAGGGTCTGGTGTGGACAATCAAAGCAAAGAACCGCAAGATGCTCCACACATGGTTCGACAGCTTGCTAATTCTGTTGATCCAACCATTTTTGGAAAGAATTCTTTGTTTCAACACTCCGAGTTCAAATCTATTTTGGTGGTGGGGTGCCTGCTGCGTCACACAAAAACATGATCTTACAAAAACATGTTTTTTTTTTGGCCTGTTCTCCCCATGTGTACGCCAGAAACAAATTTCACAAACAACTCAGCAATTCTATTCAATACATGTTGGCTACCTCTGTTGTGAGCTCTTGGGCCATTTTGTGCAAGAAATCAAATTTATAACTGGCATCAAACATGTCGAACAAGTTTTCAAGAATTTGAATAACCACAAACCGACCCCCCATCATCATTTCCCAAATGTTGGCTATCCAATTGTGATGGGCGCACGTTTGTGGCCCATGCTATATCCAGAGGAAAAATAGTGTGGGTTCTGTGGCGCCTTTAGCCCGCCCACACTGCGCGGTCAACGCGTGCATGTGTGTCCGTGCGTGTCTCTGTGATGTCCTAGGCCCTGACCAAACTTTCTTTGGGAGTGGCCATTCATGCTCGAAATCTAATTTCACGTGCTGGGCCATGTTTCGACGTGCACTGAACAAGTTGCATTATTGGGGTATTTTTTCCGGTGGGTCGGTTCTAATCCACCATGTCCTACTTTTTGGATGGTTTTGGTTTGGTCGAAACATGCAGTTTGCGGTTGCAAATTATCGTTGTTGAAAAATGCCAAAATTACTGCAAATAACCATGTTTCAGAAGAAAACAGGCATACTCGTTACAGAAAGTAGAAGGCAGAAGTTCCGCACTTTTCACACAAGAAACAAAGAAAGATTGAGGTGAAGATGGCGAAACCAACAATGATCGAAGGAAGTTTCCTCGAGAAACTCCGACTTGCCGCTGGCTGCAATGGCAATGGCGAAAAAAAATCTTAAGTCCACTTTGCTGCGGTGAGCAAAATAGAATAAGACTGCAGGATTAGAAGGGGGGATACAAGTGGGAAAAGGAGTGGGAGTAGGAGCACAATGGAGTAGGAGCAGGAATAGGAGTAGGAGGGATAAGAGTAGGAGTCACACTAGGAGTAGGTAGACTAGAAAAGAATAGCGCAGACTAGGGTAAAGTAGAATAGAGTAGACCAGGGTAGAGTGAATCAAAGAGTAGGGCAGAGTGGGGTAGAATGGAATAGAATAGAATAGGATAAAAAAATCTCAATAAAGTAAAATAGAAGAGAAGAGAATAGAATTAGAATTAGAATTAGACTAGAATAGGAATAGAATAGAATGAGGTAGAAAGTAATAGAACAAGGTAGAATAGAATAGAATAGAAGAGGATAGAACAGAAAATAGCATAGAGTAGAGTAGAGTAGAGTAGAGTAGAGTAGAATAGAGTAGAGTAGAGTAGAGTAGAGTAAAGTAGAGTAGAGTAGAGTAGAGTAGAGTAGAATAGAATAGAATAGAATAGAATAGAGTAGAATAGAGTAGAGTAGAGTAGAGTAGAGTAGAGTAGAGTAGAGTAGAATAGAGTAGAGTAGAGTAGAGTAGAATAGAGTAGAGTAGAGTAGAGTAGAATAGAGTAGAGTAGAGTTTAGAGTAGAGTAGAGGAAAGTAGAGTAGAGTAGAGCAGGGTGGAGTAGAGCAGAGCAAAGTAGGGTAGGGTACAATGGAGTAGAATAGAGCAAGAGACAATAAAATAGAACAGAATAGGATTAGAATTGAAATTTAAATCAGAATTAGAATAGAATAGGAATACAATAGAATAGTTTTTTTAAGAAGCGGTATGCAGTTCACGACGAAACCGCATGTCAGCAGCAGCTGTCCGACAGCCAGTGGAGAAACACAAAGATAAGGAAAAACGGAATGAACAGGAGAACCTGTCGCAGTAGAACAAGCTGCGAACTTGCACCTATACCACAGGACCCCAATCTGCCCAAGTGGACGAAGCTATAATCCAGCCAAAATTGAAAATGGGCTGGGAAACAGCAAGAAGAATTCCAGGAAGTAGCTCCCTCCCAAGAAACGGCATGGAAAAGTATCTGAGGAAACCATTGCCAAACACATAGAAGCCCATGTGAAATACAAACCGACCCAAGATTCACTGTACCCCTCTCACTGCTGACAATATCACCAGATTGGCCGCGAGCGAAAATTCGGTATAAGAAACTCACCGCTGTTAACAAAGGAAAAGGGATTGTGGAAGCGTGGACAATTGCCCCATGGGCCTCCTAAATAGCCAAAAGTAAGGGTGAGGAGATCATCTTGGGCTGATCCAGCTCGGTGAGTGGATCCTCCCCTTGCTGGGCTATGTTAGTTGCCCACAGTGCGATCCTTGGGTATTTCGCTATACCACTGTGCACACACACCTCCCCCCTGGGGGGGGGTGGTCAATATTATACAAAAGAAAATGAGTCCAAGATGCAAGGGGACTCTGTCTTCAACATTAAGCGTTTGGTGGATTTTGGAACAAGACTCGTTCAGCTGTGAGCTTCCTCTTACAATTTTCAAATGACTTTACAGCCTTGGCGACATGAGGACTGGGTGTACTGATGGCTAGTGTCAGTGCTGTCTACGGTACGGTTGCCTGAAGATGAGAACGGTAACAAAATCTTCTGCCACTTCTCCCCGTTGGGTGCGGGTGACGAAGTTTGGCACCTTAGCTACCGTGTATCAGGATTGTGCGCATAATTTGGTGGCATGCACCTCTATTTTGATTGCTCTGTCGATCGGATTGTGTCAACTTGAGTCTGCGGATTATTCTCACACTGACTCATTTGACTCAGGGTACCCTAATTTCTGGGTGCTACGGGTGGCCATCGGCACTACTTCCTTGCAGACCTGTACTGAGAGCCGGGCGTTAGATTATTTCAATTTTGGTTTCGTTAATGTTTCCTTCAATTGACAAGTGACACAGGCCTTGTGCCAGCGTGCGCTTATTCCGAGCAAAAAAAGCATCTGTGTGTGGAGGCGTCTCTGCGGCGAAGGCTGCGCTGTGCAAAGATCCTTTGTAAAGCATCCGTGCGTAGAAGCGTCTCCGTGTAAAAAAATCTTGGTCTGAAAGCCTCTGTCTGTATTGGCGCCTCTGTGTGTGTAAAAGCTTCTGTGCACAAACCTCTCTGTAAGAGTATCTGTGTCCAAAAATCACTCTACCCGAAACACCTAGATTCTAGTTTGGTCTTGGACCTTGGAGTTGTTGCTGCATTAATTAGGGTTTAGTCGGTTAAAGGAGAAAAGGTAAAAAGACATGTTTGTCGCACCCGAACGCCTAGCAAAAAACCCGCAAAAACCGCAAACCTTCCGCAAAAAACCCGCAAGCACCCGCAAATCCTGAAATCTCGTTCTTTTCGGTGCTTTTCGTAAGTTTTCAGTTCAAAAAACTCGCTTACAATGTACATGTGGGCGCAGTGCTGACATTTTCCCGGAACTCATATGTTTAGACCAATGTGAATGATTATTTGGTCTGTTTGACCTATCTTCTTGAAAGAACAATTTTTTCTCGGCAGTAGAGGGTCGAGGATAATTGCAATTTTACCACAAAACGACATTACGCAGAAGCTTTTACACAGTCGATATAGGTGAACCTCCGAAAACACCTCAATTTTCTGAGGATTTGGAGGGTCGAGGATCTGTCTAAAATGCGTCACCACACGAAATTTGGGGGGGGGGGGGGGGGGGTCAGGGGGGGGGGGGGGGGCCTAAAATGAACAGCAACCTCCTGAATAATCAGGCAACGGGGCTGGCCACCCTCCCCTTCACTTCGTAAAGTAAAACTCAAGGTAGGAACGCTGGAGCTGCCTTTCGTGAATTGTAATCGGCATGTCGACTCATACCGGAAGCAACCATACTGCGCCATTCCAAATAGGCAGTGATTCAGTCTAATTACCAATATACCATGTATCCAAACTCCCCAGGGGAGGTGGAGCACAGGTACGATGGCGCAGAAAATTGTAGGCCCTGCATGGCATCTCAGTCTAGAACTCTGTAGAAGCCGAATAAGGGGAGGATCGACTCACCGAGCTTAAGAAACCCAAGATGTATGAAAAACGCAAGAGCGGCGGTCAGCTCTTTTTCATCAGCTCAGACTTGAGCCAAACCATAAAAGGTTTGACATGTCCATGTCTTCTCTTCCTT
>BGPT01001239.1:165990-184176 GCA_003297045.1 Symbiodinium sp. clade C Y103 | reverse complement strand
AGCCATCAGCTCTCAACCTCAAAATGAACTCCATGGCTGTCTTGGTGACCTCTTTTGATGTCTTGGTCACCATTGGCAGTGCCATTCTAAAGCACCTCAGTTCCGTCTCCTCTATCCCTCCACCTTCATCTCCTTGATCAGAAGCCGGGGGCTGACTGGGACCATCAAGGCCCGCTTCCGCCACGCCGGATGCCGGGGGCTGGCTGGGACCATCGTGGCCCTCTTCCGCCTCGCCGGCCTTCAGGTCCGGAGGCTGATCAATGCCTTCACCGGCCTGGAGTTCCACCTCCTCATCCTCTATCTCCTGTTGTCCTTCTTCTTCCGGATTCAACTCAATCACCGGATCTCCTTCTTCTATCTCCTCATCTTCTGGCTGCTTCAACAGCGTCGAATCTTTTGGCACCCTCCACATCAAGACACCGACCAAGAACCATCTTGCAACTCCTCCGCCCATGTCATAGGCTGGAACCATAGGCCCTGCAGTGTCTATGGAGAGAACTCCTCCAATGGGGTATTTGATGCGCCGATGTGGATGGCACTGTTGTGCAGCTTCTTGGCATACTCGGCAATCTCGCCGGTATGGAACGTGACCAAATGCCACGTGATCTTGCCATGACACGGCTTTCAACTTGGGTTTTCGCCTTGTAAGCTCCTCAAGAATGGCTGATGCAACCATCCTCATCACCCCAGGGCTCCATCTTGACAGCTCTGAGGAAGAATCGACCTTCACTCCTCTCTTCTTCTTCATTTGAAACTCTTCTAAGTCGAAGGTCAAGTTTCCTGCAAACGTGGTGGGCTTGACTGCAGGACCACCATAAGAGCCCTGGTTGAAGGTCTTCTCATTGAAGTTGAACTCAGCTTTCAGCTGGGCCCATTCCGTGGTGTCCCAAAAGCTCACCACTTCTGGCTTGTACTCCTTGGGACTAGCTGGCTGCTCCAACTCGAAAAGAACTTGGCCTGGAATCTGATGGGCCTTTCGCACATAGCTTGAAATCATGAAGAGGAACACCATTCTCCAAAGTAACAAGTCATCCTCTCTGACCTGTTTTCTCTCAGCCTCTGTTAAATCTTCAGCCCCGTGCTCTCCTCCTCCCCAATGCCTCACCGGTCTCGGTGCCGATCTTCCAGGAATGGGTCGATGACGGAGCACGCTTCTGGTGCGGCAGTTNTTCAGCCCCGTGCTCTCCTCCTCCCCAATGCCTCACCGGTCTCGGTGCCGATCTTCCAGGAATGGGTCGATGACGGAGCACGCTTCTGGTGCGGCAGTTCGGGCCGCCAATGACCCCAAGCAGCGAACCCTCCAATGCAATCCTCATCAATCCTCTNAGGAATGGGTCGATGACGGAGCACGCTTCTGGTGCGGCAGTTCGGGCCGCCAATGACCCCAAGCAGCGAACCCTCCAATGCAATCCTCATCAATCCTCTGTAGGCACTTCCCAGCATGTCATGCTGCTCTCCTCGAAGCTTGTCCACCTCAAGCAGCATATGTTCTGGACCTTGGAACTGTTTCCAAGCATGTCTCAATGTATACCCCGTCTCATCTCCGGAGTATACATGAGCCACAACTCCATCTCTTTTCATCCTCTTCCTTGTTCTGCGGTTTGACGGAACATCCCGCCATGTTCCCGGTGTGACAATGAGCTGANTTTTCATCCTCTTCCTTGTTCTGCGGTTTGACGGAACATCCCGCCATGTTCCCGGTGTGACAATGAGCTGATCCTTGATCCATGGGGGAAGAGATGACAAAAGTGGATGGATCTCAATCAGCTCCCTCATCCACTTGATCTCCTCAACAAACTCCTCACCTTCTCCCTTCAAACCCATGGACTTCTCTTCGATTTCTGAGATCAATTCCAGTGCAAGTTGTCTTGGCAGCTGTGGACAACCTTCCGCTTGCCATACTTCTAAACGACCACGAACTGGATGAACTACTGATAGCCCATCTTCGCCCCAAGTGACAACGCAGCCAACTTTTTCGATGAGCGCTCCCATTGGCACTATGGGTTCGATCTGGTCGTCTTCACTGATCATGGCTCCTCCTGTGGAAATTGGGGGTTGGATGGATGAACCATCAGCCAGAGACACTTGTACCTTCTCATAGCCTTGAACTCTTTCTCCTGGTCTTCGATTCCTCAAAGGATGTGTGGCGCCACTGTCCAGTAGCCCACAAGACTTACCAGTTGCGATCCTCATGATCTTGAACTTCTTTTGCTTCAAGGAGTTCAACTGTTGCTGCAGCCTCTCCACTATGTCACTCTTGGCATCCTCCTCTCTGGCGGATGTGGGCGGTGTCGAGGTTCCAGCTGAAGCATTGATTGACTTCAGCATCTTGTTGGCTTCTTCCAGCAAGTGCTTGACAGAGGACTCAGATCCTGACGTAGAGGCAGTCTCCTCTTTTGTCGACGCAACTTCGGCCTCTGCCTTCGAAATCTTTGGCTTTGGTGGGCTTCCATCTTTCCAAGCCGCTGACTTGGGGCGCGGACAATTGGGAGCCAGGTGGTCTACAGCACCACAATTCCAACACCTTCTTTTCCCTCCTCCAGCTTCATCCTTGTGGTCATGCAACCATGAACACTCCCTGCCCTTGCGACAACCACCATCCGACAAGTAAAATCGACATCTTTGTCGAGGCTTCTCATCCTCTGCTTTTTCTCCTCCTTTTCCACGGCCCTTCTCTCCTTTCTCCACTTCCATTGCCTTGATCTTTGGCTCGGACTTTGGAGGTGCACCAACCCTCTTTTCTGAAAGGGCGGCTTGTTCCATTTCTGCAAGAAGGTGTGTTGCAAACTGCGACACCGTGACATCTGTAGGCCTAGTGTCAACGCCAAGTGCGTTTCTAGTCAGGCTGATGCGAAATTGCAGTGCTTTGTTGGCCTCTAGAACTCTTCGGGTCATCTTGTTGAGTCCCTTCAGCAAAATTGAAGGGTCTGGGGTCACCGCACCAACCTCTTGCGTTCGAAGTTTCCATCTAAGCCACTTGCGTATGGCGGTGGGTGCTTCGGAAAGAGAAGCTGCTTCTGCGGGATCCTCCAAGTTTCGAAGCAATGTCTGCTTCTCCAGCACTCCTCCAGGGCAGTACGTGAGCAGCAGTTGTGTCAAAATGCCGAACACGCTCAGCCGGCGAGAAGACACCAGCTCTTCTTTGATCACCTCAGGCACNCAGGGCAGTACGTGAGCAGCAGTTGTGTCAAAATGCCGAACACGCTCAGCCGGCGAGAAGACACCAGCTCTTCTTTGATCACCTCAGGCACGGATTGCAGCAACATCGCAGCCATCCTTCGTTCCAACCTACTCCATTTTTCAAGACATACCTCAGCAGGTGGTCGCACTGAATGTTGGATTCTATCAAGGGGTGACATCTCCATGTGCCGCTGGTACCATCCTTCGGCAGCCTTGACCATCAATGACCACCACTCCTCAGAACTTGCAGATAAGTCTGCAACCACAGGTTCCAATGTCAGCAGCCGATCTCCTAACTGCAAAGGACCTTGATTGGCGGTCCAAAGTGGCAACGCTGGAAGATCTGGCACTCCAGATCGGACCACTTCAACTCCTCTCACCATTCCTGACTCTTCTCGATTTTCTGATACTTTCTTCTGGAGCTCTTTCATCGTTTCCATGACGGCCAACATGAACTCCAGTGATTTCTCCGTGAATGCAGCATTGCCAGAACTGTCACTTGCTGCACCTCGATTGCCTTCTTGGTGAGCTCCATTCGCTCCAGCTGGGGGTCTTTCGGCCTCCTTGTTGGGGGTCTCAGCCTCCTTTGGTGGAATCTCCTCAGTGGCGGTTGGGGGTCTATCGGCCTCCTTTCGGGTGGTCTCAGCCTCCTTTGATGGAGCATTGGTCGCTCCGGCTGGGGGTCTCTCGGCCTCCTTAATGGGGGTCTCAGCCTCCTTTGATCCAAACCTGGGCACTTCCAAAGGGGTCTCACGGCCTCCTTTCTGGTGGTCTCAGCCTCCTTTGATTGGAACTGCACAGCTTCCTTCCCTTCTGATTGCGGAGTTGAAAACTTCGGTTCACCTACCTCAACCCCTCTCATTTCTACTTCTTGCAATCTCAACTTCAACTATCTATTCTCTTCCATCAAAACTGCCAAGCTCCTACGAACTTCCTCTCGCTCTTCTTGTTCTCTTCTCATGAGCATGTACTGTCTTTCTCTCGCTACCATCTCTTCTTGCAATCTCTCTTCATCTCTATCCAAAAACTGTGGCCTGGTGACATATGGCGTGTAACCAGTCCTATGTCCAGGGATCATCCATGGTGCTGAGTCATGGATCATGTGCAAGGCTCTGGCCTGTTCTGGTGTGAACAACGGAGTGACTGGCGGATGTTCACTCGGCGGCTGTGACACTCGCTCTCCCTCCCCTGTCCCCTCTAAGACACGTGATCGCCTGGATTCCTCAGCAGAGTTCAAAATCTGAGCAGCAGGTTCAGACCGATTTTCCTCAGCTGACTGCGGCTGCTTCGTCACCTTAGGTTCTGGAGTCCTTAGTGACGTCTGATCTGTTCCCTCAGTGGGCATTGGCGGTGGCTCATGCGGCGGAGATGTGGGTGGCCGCAATGTCACTGGTTTCTGTGAGGCAGAACTGACAGGATTGGGTGATGNATTGGCGGTGGCTCATGCGGCGGAGATGTGGGTGGCCGCAATGTCACTGGTTTCTGTGAGGCAGAACTGACAGGATTGGGTGATGGCTTTGGAGACTCAGGGGGACCATTGGCTATTGGAGGTGCAGAAACTTCTAAGGTCACTTCACCTACTCTCTCCCTTACTGTCCCATCTTCCAAAGGCTTCTCTTCACCTTCTCTCACCTGTTGATCCAACCTCTCTTGCGCTTGCTTCATCTGAGCTTCTCCTTCTGCCAACTCCTCAGGAGTCGCCTTCCTTCTTCTCTGATGAAGATCCATCAGTGGGCCCTTGGGCTCATAACCTGGCCTTACGCCAGAGCCCAGGAACCCACCACGCTGACCTGTCGCTGCCGCACCTGCTTCTTTTTCTCAGGTCACGGCTCGAATTGTAAAAGGGCAGCTGCAAGATCAACAGCTGATATGTGAAATGACATGTGGATCAAAATGTCATGAATGCAAAATGNTGTAAAAGGGCAGCTGCAAGATCAACAGCTGATATGTGAAATGACATGTGGATCAAAATGTCATGAATGCAAAATGGGAAGTGAACATGCCAACTGCACATCTAAACCAACTGAGGTTCATGTTCCATAGCAGCTCGGGGATGAAACCAACAGCCAAGTTGGACTTTGGTATCTACAGTCTACAGTCGCGTGGCTGGCAATGGAAAATCCCTGATCAAAATGGAGGTTCTGGCTGGGAAAATCATGGAACTAAATGGTTGATTTCCAGCAAGCCACATGACTGATTACCGGAGGGTGTATCAGATGATGTTAGATATCCCTCTAGAAGAAGTCCAAAACCCAACACTGAACGGACATCTTTGGATCCATCTCTGTGGCCTGAAATATCCCAGGAAATGATAACCCCTGAAATTGACATGTTCCAAGTAATGGTCTCATCCTCATGCTCATCAAATATGGATCATATGGTCTCCTCCAATTAATTCTTTGATAGGATTAATATGGATTAATTGTAGCATCCTTTTGACCCGGTAGATTTGTTGATCCCAAAAGGCCACCCTTTTAAAACTCATGCCACAGCCGCCATAGCCTGAGCACCAGGCGGCGCAGAGTACGCAAAAACGAGGAGTGGCGCTAGTGGAACAGCAATGTACCGCTTGTAGATTCCTCCTATCAATTGTGGCAACGAGATTGGCTCAAATGTTTTTTCAAACCGTGAACTGGATGATTTGGACTTTTAAGGTTCAGGTTCAGTGGGTTAAAGTAGGGTTAAGTAACTAGTACGTTGGCTCCATATTGACCACACTTCTTTATGGGGTACCAGCCCAAGCCACCACCTGGTTTTGACATGGCTCCGCCGCCAGGAGGAACCGCTGGCCATTGAAGCCAAACCAGTGCAGTACAGTCCCATGGCTGAATATGATAATTACATAGTAGTTTATCTATGTTATAAACAACTTTGTCACACACAACTCCTTGACACACAACTTGGTCACACACAACTCTTTCACACGCAACCTTGTCACACACGACTCTTTCACACACAACCTTGTCACACACAATTCTTTGACACACAACTTTGTCACACACCGCACTGTCACACATACACACACACACACAAGTTCTTGAACACAGTCTTTCTTCCACCATGTCCTTTCTCTTCCCTGCCTTTACCATCTCATCTTCACATCTGTTTGGTGCTTCTTGGAAGAAGTTGAGGGGTTATCCGGTCCTTTAATTGCTTGCGTGTCAATCACTCTTAGCCATACCCAAGTCACCAGAAAACACCATCAACAACTTATACTAAATTAATCTAAATTATATATCTACAGTATATAGATATTATATGATATTATGATATATTCAAACTCGATTTCTGGTTGGTTGCTCTTCCCATGCCCCTTCCCGGGTGGCCATCAGGTGATCTCCTGAAAGATGTCCATGCGCTGGAGATGGATGACTCACTGGAGGAGTTGAGGCAGAAAAACGTCTGATTCGATGGTGAATTGCGAATCATAGGGTGAATAACTTCTGATATCACGGGATCATATCGATTCATATCATAATCCTATGGTTTGTCATGGATAAAAATCTACAATTGTATCAAATTGTGTCTATACTTGATATATCTTGATATATTGATATTGGGCGATGAACATGGAATTGACATTGGGAGTTCATGGGGACATTCTGGGATATAATCAACAATTGATGATACCCTCCGGACAGTATAAATGGCTAGCTGGACAATCCTCTCAGTTAGTTCGATGATTTTCTCAGCCATACACCTTTATTTATAGGGGATTTCCCACTGCAAGGTTTGATTACCAGAGGGTATACTTTAGCACTTCAATCTTCCAACCAGCTATGAGATCGAAGATTGGTGATTTGATGATTACTGTAGATAAACCATGAGGGTGTATACCCTTTGGATCCCTTTGGTAATCACTACATGCATGAGTATTCTGTCTTGAAATCATAGATTTTGATATATTTTGAATTTCAATGTTTATGTTGGTTTGTGTTTCTGGCAGTTAATGCACACTGGTTTTGGTGGCAAGTTGGCTACACAGCCTTCAAACTAGGAACAAGAGACACGGAGTCAGAAATCTATGAGTAAAATCATGTCAGTGTGGTATGTTATTTGTTCAGAAACTACGTGCATTTGGTGTTAATTTATTTGCTTGATGAGGAGTTTCGCAAAGATAAAGCGACAATCGGGCACTTGGATGTCCTGAGAAGTTGGTACTTTATTAGTAACAGACTCACATCTCCATGCAACATACAACTGCTGGCATGGATTGGAACATGTTGGAATCCATTTGCCAAGCAGTTGTGGTTTGTTTAGCCGGTAACATCCCCTTACAATTCCCAGAAATCAACCACCATCATTTCAGCCAGGCGGATGATTCAGCGCACCAGAGGCAAAATGGATAGCGAAATGAAGGCACCCGTCGTGGGGGGGAAGGGGGAAAGGGAACCGTTCCGAAAAACCAAACATGTTAGGCTGGTGAATTATGGTTATATAATTATATAAATACAAGACGGATTTATATAAATTCATAGATATATGTTCAGCCCTCAATGGCACGTGGGATACTGATTTTGTGCTGGGCTCGGGAAGAAAGGTATCCAATCCCTGAATTCTGGGGGATATAGTCTAGAAACGATGGGTAGTTGTACCAACTCAAATAGGCATGTAAACAATAAATTGTGGGTAAACCCTGGTGATTGGTTCGCTGCTGGCTTGATATTGAGCAATGCATGGTGGAACTATGTGGAACTTTATATCCCTCTTCGGGAGATGTTTTTGCATGCATATCTGTGGCTGACAAGGAAGACAAAAAAGTCGGATGTTCACATTGTGCGAGCGACATTGAGGAGCCATCCTGATTCTTGACGAAAATGCCCAAGTCCCACGTTTCTTTGCTGAGATGAGAAAAACGTCAATGTAAAGTACGTATGACACAATTACCACAAATGTTTCTCATTTCTCAACAACTCCAGTCACTTGGGTTCTGTGATTTTTTTTTTTAAATGTCCCAATCATCACTTCCCCCTTTGACAATGCTTTTTTGGCGGGTATACAGGTATACTGTACCCGAGTTTCCGACAGACCAAAATGTTATATTGTTGGTTATGCAATGTTCTACACCCTATGGTGATTCAACATCGCCATGGACAATTAGTAGATTAGATTAAATTAGTATGTTTAAATCTGTAAATCACCGTAAATCATACACATTGCAAACGGGTTCTGTTCCATACAGCTATCTTCAATTCTGGAGGGTATCTCATGTTACATTCCCATTGAATTCCCCTTCTTACACACATATTTTGGGTGAAATCCTCCATAGCAAGAGGTCATGGATGGTTTCCTGGCAGATGTGAACCACATCAAGGGCATGCAGAGGCCGGAGAAGCCGACTGAACATCTCCTGGTTTCATGGAGAAAACCTTCATTTCGGAATGGGAAAAAAGAAAACGGGTTTCGTTTGGTTTTCTGAAACGGAACAAACAACTTCACTCTTCATGGGAACAAGTCAAGTTTAGATGGGAAGATAATCCTCATGTATTGTGAAGTGTTTTGTTGGAGGTGGTCTGCTTGCAGATGGTCATCAGACCGTGGAACCGGCGGTGTCAGGAATTTCGATGAACCCTTGGCAGCGTTTGGCAACCCCAGGTTGCAGGGTGTCCCCATGAGAGGGTGGAAACCGGGAAACTTTGGTTGAACAAAGGTGGAATTTGTTGTTTGATCCTTACCTGGCATGGTGGAAAGTGCCAAGCAATGGTTGGCTTCCTTTTGGTTGTTGGTGAATATCTACTATACCATATCCCTAAGATACGCACATTTCATACCACCAACAAGATTATTGTATAATATTGTATATAGGAATTAGTGGCTGGTATTCCCAGCCTAGGCGATTCTATACGCACTTTCACTGTCCCAAGAGATCTGATTTCCCAATATACTCGCTAGATATCACTAGATCACAAAATAGTACAGATACGTACAGCCATTTGATGGGTTGAACCCCGCCGGCCACATGATTACTAGCTGTATATCCACATCATATGACTGTGACTGGTGGCCAAGGCTTCCGTCGAGTCAAAGCCAACCGGCACTGAAGGCAACGCATGGTCACAACGGGATTGGATGGGCATGGGCGGCTTGAAACTGCCAGTATTTGGGGGTGCCAAAAATGGGAAGCCACAAAGGTGTGAAACATCTGTTCCATGGCAGACAGACTTTGCGTTGCAGAGCCTTTGGAGCGAGCCCTGAAAGAAGCAACGATCTACGGTACATTGAGACGTCGCATGACTACTACTGGTCGCTGATGTGCTACCTCGGCGTTCCAGCAGAAGAGCCTATCGAGCGGAACCCTGAGAAGTGGCCACTCAAGGATTGATGGACTTGCGCCGTCCTCCTTGCTGCTTTGCACCAACGGAGCAAATTTGAGCAGTCTGGTGAATCCAGAGCAAATCCCAAAGCTGACTTTGTTGGGTTTTCAGTTTCTAAGTCATTGCTTAGTGAATCTAAGGGAATGTCCAGGTGGTTTCTGTTTCAATATGTCACCCGTCACCCTTCTTCATTCAGGGGATGCTAAATCAGCCCATGTTGTGGAGAGTTTGACATGCAACATGGAAAAGTCTATCATGTTTCATCCAGAGGATTCATCAGGGCGCATTGCCTCTATGTACATCAACTTTCACAAGTTGCTCTTGTTTCACTCCATTACTGAAGACCGCATTAGCTCGTTGTCCATGTTTTGCGGGTTTAATTAGTTATAGTTCTTGATTCTTTTGTCGATCCCTTGCCATGTTTGCGGAATCATTCAGCAAGGAATTGCAAAAACACTTGAGTACTTTTTTATGCGGTAGTGACGATATTCTTAAGCTGGAAATTATTCCTCAAGACTGGTCCGGGACGGCAGTCGCAGCAGGGCACTGAAGCAATCATCATTTTGTATAGATCTATATAGAAGCAAAATGTAATGGTTCTCTAAGCACATTTTAACATGCGAAACCTTATTGCCAAACTCCAGATACTGTCCTTTCCTAGACCGGTTTCGTCAGGCATATTCTTACGCATGGACAAACTATAACCGATGAACCAAACCTTTTTTTACCAATGGAATATATTTAACCATAGTTCTATGCGGCCCAGATCCCAACGTGTGGAGGTTAAGGTCCATGGTTATAACAACTGCACCCCAGCCCCGGGGAGAGTGTCAGGCCCCCGAGAGGCTCAAAGCATTGCAGGTGGGCTGAGCTGCCGATGTTCACTGGAAAATGGTGGACATTGGATCAGGAAACAAGGGGGAACATATGGAATACCTTGAAGAAACCATGGAAAACGATTAACATATATAATATGATGATTGTCTACAAGGGACAAATATAAACAACTTGGCATTTAGCATGATTTAGCCAAACAGCATGTTTTTTTTTTAGCGGGAAACAACTGTGACTTGAGAAATTGTGGCCAAGAAAATTTGGGATTGAAGCCCGACAAATCGTGTTTTCGCGGCTTAATGAGGATAACAAGGGTATGTGGGTTCAAGGAACAAAGCATAAACAATTAAACAACAAGAAAGATCAAATGAAAGCAAGCAAGATTGGGATATCATTTTAAAAAAATACAGGGTATGGAACAAATTACTTTCCTGGAGGATTTCTCTATATTTTTCTGCATTCCATGTTTGTCTACTAGAGGGAATGCAGGTGGATTAAAGGTTTGATATCTGCTTCCGCATTCGAAAAAAGTCGAGCAATGGAAAAGGCTGGGCCCTAGGGACGTAGTCTCAAAGAAATTGTCCCGTCCGAACTGGTGGTTCTCCCGAGGAACATTTTTTTGGGGTAATGGGTTGAAGCCACCGTGCATCATATTTCGGACTTGGGGACATTTCTAAAACAACAACGGGACAGCTTTCACTCAAGCCTTTTTTGGAAGCAGACGGCTGGGCCCAATGACATCATCCCAGACAAAGCTGCTCTTGGATTCTCATCGGCGGACCACACCTCCTGCTCAGTTTGAGCAAGCAGATTTTTGTTGCGCAACACATCAGGGAGACTGCATTGAAGCACACACTGATCGGCGGCCGGCTGGCCAGAACCTGTGAAGAGCGTGCTATTCAGCTCCAAAACGTGCCGACACAGGATTCACCGTTCAAGGTGGATAATCATATAATATCATATATATATATATATGTTATATATATAATATTATATCATATATATATATATATTATATTATATATTATATATATACTATAATATATATATATATATACTATATATATTATATACTATATTATATATATTATATATATATTATAGATTTACTCACCAGCTCAATCGGGTGTTGATGCTACGAGGGGATTCAGACGTGATTTGTGGAACTGAGAAAATAATTAATAACCCAGTTGTAAACGTAGTAATTTGAAATGGTGGATCAACAGGATTGTCAATTGGTTTCTACCATTGACTATTCCACACATCCACGTGTGAATTCTTCTCTATGTGCATCCCAGTCTATGCAGGCACCTTTGCATAATTAACATGTACAATTAGGGTTTATTCAATACCTAACTGGGTTAGAGCTATAGATGCCCTTTTCCCATTGGTGAATAGACTGGCAAGTTTCATTGAACAGCCAAGATCCAAGAGAATAACATGTTGCCCACCTCCTGTTCTAGCAAGGACATCATATAGCCATTAATATGGCATGCACCTGAGTCCCAACTATGCAGTGAAGGGGTTTTAAGTGGCCACCTTAATGGGTTTAGTCCCAGTATTCTACCGTGAATGTTTTTCCCTGTAGTTCTATAGTTGATAGTAGCCATATAGTTCCTTTACCTTTTGTATATATGTTTTTTCTAAATACCCCACTAAAAGACTATAGTTGTGCTCATATCCATTTTTCAACTGGTTTTGAATTATGGTACCCGCAAGATCCGATGGTTCCAACTGCGCCAACCTCGGCCAGACAAGTTCCTCCGCTCTAGCCCTTGGTGATAGTCGGGACACCGAGCTTTGGGGCTGGGGGTCACGGCGCAAACCACAAAGAGCCCGGGGTTGACAAAATGATAAAACATGCGGAGTTAGTCTGTGGTGTGGGTTCAGTATCGTGAAGTCACCAAGAAGTCGGATTTGAATGGATTTTGACCATTAATTAATCAGCTTTTTGAATGCCAGGCATTTCCAAGTCTACCTTGTGATAATCTCTGTGGGTGAATGCCAGACATGAGCAGAATTGTCTGTGTATTGCCACACCGCTTTTGGCAGAGGTTGGCCCATATGGATCCAGTGAAACATGGGGATTCTCAGGGTTTCATACGTGGGACCCTCCTATTGGATTCGAGTGTCAAACTTGACCACTTGTACTGGTACTTGATCACGTTCTTGTGGTTGTTAGTTGTTCTATGTTGTTCTTCCTCTTGTTGTTGTGTTTGTGGTTTTGGTTGTTGTTGTAAAAAGGTGAAGTTGGCATTGATACTTCCATACCCTGTGGTTGTACGCATGCTTGATTTCTAGAATACTACCAGAACTTGGACAGTTCATGGAGTTTCTCCATAAGCAGAAACACCCCCAAATATTTGCGTAGGCAAAAATATCACCTGGGAATTGGTGAATGCCTACCAGACCTTCTCAGCATGTTTTTTGGCAATGAATGCATCTATATATTATATATATTATATATACATATACACATATCAAAGCATTTTTTCCGGCGATGAGCATCCATACCTTCCAGCTATTTTGCTGTCAGGCCGGAAGCTGCCGAAACGCAGTGGGTCGCGGAACCCAGCTGACCCTTGGGATTTGGAAATCTCCACCATGAGAGCACTGCTTCATGGGGATCCGGCACCAGGTTCTAGATATTTGAGTTCCTCATGAAATGGCCAGGGGAAACATCGATCAAGCAGCAGAAAAACATTTAAAAAAAATGAGCAGAACAAAGCCATCATTTATGCCAGACAAAGAAAACATCCAGGACAACGTTCTGCAAATCATGTTTTGAACAATCTCATCGAGACACTGCTGAGTGCTTCAGCACCAGTAGGGTTTGAAGGGTATCGTCGCTCTTGGGGATAACAACCCAACTGTGTATACATAATATATACTTATTACGTATCAAAATACATGTTAATACATGATTCTGATACTTGCTACAAACTGTTTCTATGTATATAGATGTATATAGATTATATATATATATATGAATATAGATTATATACATACACTATATGTATATATGTATATAATTGTATATATATATACATATTGAATAACCAAACCATTTCCCATATCTTTACGGCGTTGTTGGAATCAGATCTCCCGGGATTTCATGAGGCCATCCCTGCCGGCCTTGAGTCACTCGCAGCTGGGGCCCTGGAAGATAGGGTTAGCTGAGTTGGTTTAATTCAGCAATGGTTCACTGCTGGCTTCATCCACCAATCTGACAGATGTGTCATCAGTGTGCCTCTTTGGAGGATCAGCTGTCAGTGACTGGGGCAAATCATGGATAAGGGCCATGTATATGGTTGCAGCAGACACGAATTTGGCTGGTAGGTTCGTTTCGTATTTACCCCCGGCTATTTAGGATCGTGGCCCTCAGTGACCTAAGATTGTTTCACCCATCTGGGTTGAAACCACCAGCAACTGAAGTTGGACATGTTTGATCGGATCCCAAGCCGTAGTGACGAATTTGTACCTGGAGTGTCACTCCAAATCTGGGGCATTATTGGCTTTGGTCAAGGCATGTCACAGCACCTCAGAGTGGGAACTGTTGCCCCCCAGACTCATCCTGTCAAATGCGCGCACCCAAAAACCTTGAGTCACCAGCAACAGGAAGGGACCCCCAGTTCTAAATTGGTTTAGTTTCAACCAATATAGATTAAATTCCACGACAAGTCCATTCCTTGATATCTTCCCCCAAGTTGTTACACCACCAAAAACCTAGCATACACCAATTTCTTGTATAAATCACAATGTTTGATACTAAATCCTCATTTTATAGCAGGTAAAGGGCCCCCCCTCTTGCAGATTCGGTGACCATGCTTCTGAGGTCAGCCCCTGCTTTGGGGGCTGCGACAGCAGTCCGGGCACCTGACAAATGGCAGGCCAGGCATAAGAAAATTACAGTCAATATATTGGGGGAACTATCAATTTGATGTTTTTATATAATTTTTAATTAAATCAGATTTGGAATCCCTGAATTATATTTGTAAATTGGGATCAATAGATTAAGAAGGGGGACTTTCGTAAATGATAAAATACACCTCCATGGTAAAACCCAGCCTTCTGGTGGATTCCGCTTTTTAGCCCGAATGCACTATATTTCTTGTCAACATTCCCAGATTTGTATGGACAATTTTTAGGAAAACCCAAACAATTGATGCAAAACACCATGCACGGTACTGTAGATGTTGCCTGAAATCAACCCGAAATCAACCCTGTGAAACAAACTGCAGGAAGGGAGCCCCAAAGTTATCAGCTGGATCAATCCGTCCAACTGCGGATATAAATAAAAGTTGTAGTTTTGGTAGAAGATAGTATGATATGTCAGAATCATATAAACACTATATGGTTTACTATAAGGTCTACTATATATCATGTTTTATAATCATGACATATCTATGACAAACCGTGGTTAACCTAGTGCTAAGATTCTAAGCACAGTTGCATATTGTTTGAGGGGCCCTTGCCGTGTCATAATAGTGGACTCATGATGAGTGAAACATCCAACTACCCCACAGCATGTTACAGGGTGGTGCCCCCTAGTTACGTTGGTTGGTTCACATGTTATCCCATCTAACTATATAAGTTTATATTTACCATGAACCCTAGTTAAATTTGAATGAACTAAACCAACTTATTTCACGATCTCAGGCACCACCCTGCAAGTATCGTCTGCGCTGTTCCCAGATGCTGGCCCTGCGCGCAGCAGAACCCATCGTGCTCCCCAACAGGCGCCGCGGCATTCCGATGTTGGTAGAAGATTCGTGTTTGATTTCCATTCGCCTTATGGAACCACTTGTCGGCCGTGACACCATTTGGGGCAATACGGAGATGTGTCGGCATTGGGATGCTCCATTAGATTAGACAAAAAAATATGGTTTGATCTTGTCCTACAAAATTGGGGGCATCAAACTCATCCAACCAATAAACATGCGGGAAATAAAATGATTCTCACTAGAAATTGTATGATGATATACCCTACCAAAAACATGGGTAAAGCTTGGCGAATGGTTGTTTGGTAGGGATTTCTTTAGCCAATGAACCAAGAATCAGCAATAGTCAAAGATAGTAATGAGAAACGCAGTTCAACAATCAAATCCCAATGAAATAGATCATTGATGCAATCAACAATTAATCAACAAGGATCAATAATTACAAGTTGCGGATCCTTCAGTTCCAGAATGGTCTAGTTCCACCCCTTCAACTATAGATGTTTGCCATATATCCATGTCATGGTTCGAGGCCCCCTTCTTGCAGCTACTAACGAGTAGCGATCACTTAGCATACCGCCTTGTATCCTTGCAACAATCATTTATGTGTGTTTCCATTTGTTTCCAACATTTGCAATTTTTGCTGGTGAATCTGTCAAATAGATTCTTATACATCCTAAATTATATTTCTATGGTAGTAATTATCCCAATAGTCATCCATAATTTCCCTGGATATTTTTCCTATAGCAATCCGATTTTCATCAACCTGGCATTGACAACTCGAGCGTGGAATTCTTCAGGTTGAAATTCCGAAACTTGTAAGAGCAGAATTAACTTCCCTGACTGGCGGCACCGTCACTATCTCGCGGATCGCAGTTTGTCGGTTGCCTCGGCTTTTCATGACGGTGAGTTAGCTTAGCGAAAGCTTTGACATCTCAAGGTTACACGGTCTTCATTGTGCCATCTAACCTCACTGCCCTCACTCAAGATGGAACCAAAGGTGAGCTGACTGCTTTCAAACCGTCTGGAGTCACTGACGACATTCTAGACGAGATGAAGTCTTCGATTTCGCACGCTGGCACTACCTGAAGGAGGTATGGTGGGGTCAAGTATCATAACTGTATCCTATTATATCCTTTACTATCCCCTTATCATAGGATATATCTTCATAATATCCCTTTACTATTCTAAGGATACCCCCCTCAATATCCCCACTACAAACATATGTATATGTACATAAATATATATCTATGTATATAATTAAATTTATATATATATATATACATGTGTATTAAGTTTTTTTAGATTCTCAATATGGCAATATTGACCTTCCCTTAACATATCCCGGGCATATCCCCTGACATCCCATGTTTAGGATATCCCCAGATGGCAGGCGTGCACCTCCGCAATGGCACAGCTCTAAGGCGCTGGATCCCCGGATAGTCACCATGGTCCAATTAATGACTACCCGATGGATTGGAAAGCTCCAGATGGAATTTGGGTGAAGATGAATTGCCATGAATTACCATGAAAATCGGTAAATCCAATTTTGTTTTGGGACTTTTACGGGGATTCTGTCAAGAAGAATCGGAATTTAATCATCTGAATATGACTTAGCTGAGCAAAGTGGAGACTTGACAATGAAGAAACATGCACGTATCCACTCAAGATTTCCTATGTAGCCCATTTAGCAATAAGATAAAATCCTGACTTCACCATGGTATCAATCCAGAAGCAAATTGGATATAGACAACAAACATGGATATTCAACAAACGAGAATGGATATCCATTCAACAATCAAGAAGCTGAAGCCCACACCAAAAAGGGGCATTCAATCACCAAGAAATTGCGATTCAAACAGCAGCAACAACCATCCCTTGATCAATTTTGCCCCAGGGGATCATCAGTTAGCCTAGTGAAATAACCCAAGTTGCCTACAATGAAACGCAACTGATGTCTAAGTTGGTTTCTGTTACCCCTAGGAATACTATAGACTTGCTTCATCACCATAGACCCGAGTGAAACATGAGTGAATTTTGCAGGGTAAATCCCAGTAAAAGCCATTAAATCCCATGAACTATGCCATCTGATCCCTCTAAAAACCCTTTTTGAACTCCAGGAACTGTGGCCCAAAAAAGGTCCAAAACAGTGCCCAGCTACCCGCAGGTGTCAGCTTCGCATCGAAGAGGTGATCCAAAGGGCTTCCAAGGGGTGCAGTTCCACTGAGAAGTGAGTTCTGTAACCATAGTTCTAGGTGTACTTCTAGGTGTTATATTCCAACTTATTGGGGTTCCTACAATATAGTTCTACCCGGATACAGATCACCCAAAACTCAGCCACAAGTACAATGGTGGTATAAGCCAGCAATGATGGGGATACAGTGGTTATATTAATGGGGATACGGGATAAATATACCAACCATTTTGAATGGATCAAGCACCAAAATGGGGTTCTCATTGGGATATTATAGGGGATGTAATGGGATCTCATCAAGAAATAGGACTATGCATAACCAACTATTGATATGCTATTTTGGGTATAATAATACTTCCGCCACCCGGCTTGCCCGGGCTCTACCTGTGACGATTATTTCATAGGGATAGTGATGATGAACCAGCGCATTTAGGGGTATCATTTTTTTGGACAAACCCAAATGATGGTTTAAAGGGGGTATTATCTCTGTGTCTTTTGTTTGGTTTGTACCAGTGTTTCTCTCCTTCCCATTCGTGTTTGTCGTATGGTCATGTGTGTTTGAATTATATGATGGATTTTCTTTCAAAACCAATTTCTATGTTCTTATTAGTTCAGAGTTTCAGGCTACTTACATCCACGATCATAATATGCCATGGTCAAAAGTCAAACTATACAACCATATTGGACAATGGTCAGGCCTTAATTAATCCTTTCCCCCTAATACTAAACCCCGCCCCCCCCCCTTAATAATAAACACCTCAGGTAGTTTTTATTATTAGGCGGGTATTTATTATTAGGGGGGACCCTAATAGTAAACTTCGGACCTTAATATTAAAAACTATTTTTACCGATTTCAAAATCAATTAAATCTCAATTTAAAACGCAATTAATACGTTGCAAAAAATTGGATTTCGAAGCGGATCCCTAATAGTAAGCGCCAAACCTT